>BMAV01007296.1:0-108940 GCA_019973955.1 Trichonephila inaurata madagascariensis
GGGAATTTTTTTTTAAAAGGGGAGGATGTTGAAGGCCACCGCAACGAACTATCTCTATGACGCAATGCTTGGGTGGAGTCAAAGAAGAAGCCTTTTGCCGATTGGACTATTTTATTATTAATGCTTTGCTTTAACTGTAAGATTAACGGAGAAATCCTTTGTTAGAAATAGTACTGCGCGGACTTGGGTATGTATATGTAGAATGCTGCTCTCGTGAAATGATATCCGTATTAAAATTGCTTTAGAATAATCCCTGGTGTGATTATTACTTGAACCTGTTTGTTGAACCCGTGAGTTCCAACAATAGGGGGAAGTCATTTGACAATGCTGCCAATATGTCCGGTCGATATAATGGTGAACAAGCTCTTCTAAAAGAAAACAATAAATTCGCGTGTGCGTTAAAAAATTATGTGCCGTATGCTGCACATTCTCTTGATCTGATTGGCGCAGAATCGGTTAAGGTTGCAACTGAAATGGGGAACTTTGGTTTAGTTCAATATATGTTTTCTTTTCTGCATTGACCCATAGGTGGGAACTTCTAAATCGGGAAATTAAACTGAAATTTATCTTAAAATGTTTAAGTCAGACCACATGGTCTTGTCACTATGATGCTGTTGGAGCCTTAAAAGATAATCATGGTAATATCAAGAATATTCTAAAGACATTTAGTGACAATGAAAATGAGAAAATAGATTTTCGAAAAGAGTCAGTAAATTAATTTAATAAGCTAAAAAAACTTGAAACTGCCCTTTTAATTATATTTTGGGAAGAAATTTTGGAAATATTTATTTCAGTTAACAAAATATTAGACTCCTGGTTTGGACATCTGTGAAGGGAATAAGTTATGTCATTAAAAACGTTTATAAGGAATGCAAGACGTCAATGAGATAAAAAACGAAAGGAGTATCAAGACGCAGCCAAGAAATTAAGTCCTAGTGTAGAAACAGAATATAGCGAAGTGAACAAGAGACGGTTTATTTCAAAATTTACAGATAAATCCACAGAAAAAAAGCTGTGCATGGGACTGAAAAAATTAAAAGACACACTTATTGTTGCGTTAGACAAGCTAATCCTTGATTTAAATAGAAGTCAAGTATATATGCAGAATATAGTACGAAATTTTTTATGATGGATTTGCAAGATCAAAGTAAGGAGAAAGTCCACCTGGAGAATGTACGATTGATTACTATTCAGATGACGTAGACCATAACATTTAGTAAATATATGTATGTAAGGGTGTTTAATTCAAAACTTATCCAAAACAAACTGAGCTAGAGTTCTATACTTGAAGTGATGTGTTTAATTTCATTTTTGAAAAGAAACTCGTTGACGTTTATCCAAATTTGTATACCATTTTAAAGATTTTTCTAAAGCTCTCTATTACTAGTTGCGGAGCGTGCGTTCTCTACAATTGCCTGTTAAAAAACAAATGTATAGACAATCAAAATTATATATACTAGGATTAATTATTTATCACTTCTTTCTATCAATACTGATTTTACCAGAGACTTTAAATGTGATGAGCAAATAAAAGAATTTGTGTCGCACAATAGTGTAGATAAGTGTTTTTTGTGCTGTGTATATTTAAATTATGTTATTGTTTATAACGTAAATTGTTTGAACTGAAAAAACCCCCTTAAGTTTCAAATATTTTAAATTTTCCTGCACAAAAAGAGATTAAAAGGTGATATCATTTTAACTATTATATTAAACTGTATCTATACTTTTTATCATAAATGCTCGGTTGACTGCGATCGCTGCGCCTCTAGTGGCAGAAAATATCGTGCACTGATATTTGCATGATAAATATATATAAAAATAAAAATTCGAAATACAAAGGATATGATGAAACTTTAAGCAAGTATACGGGTAGAGTTCTCAATTTACCTGTAATTTTTTTTAATTTTAGTTTTGCAGGGGAAACAGAATATTATTTTTGTTTCTTATACTGCTGGCGAAGGATGCTAATCCCAAGATTTAATTTTATGTAATAAATTATACTGATTCCATCTATATAGTAAACTTACACTTCTTAATTTGAAATATGGTTATATAAAAAAACTAACAATTCAGTGTCATAAGGGCCTGATAAATGTGAATTAATTTCAAAATTTTAGAGTAATATTATCGCAATGCAGTTCTAGTGCAATCGCTGCCCTTTGATGCCAATGCCTGTCTCTATTTTCAATCACATTCCAAAATGCTGATAAGTATTAAATTTGCACTCGGAGCAGTACCTCCGTCACACGACATTTGGTTTCATGAGTAAATAGTATGGCTCAAGTGTGTGTTTTCCCCAAACAAGCTCTTTTTTGAATGTAGTAATGTTATTTGATTATTGATCACAGCTACTTGAACGTTGTCACTTTTCTCTAAAAATAATTGCTCGTACAATTAGGAGGATTCTTCTCAAATGTAGAAAAAAATGCTGGTTATCTTTTGAAGCAATTCAAATAACTCTGTAGAAAAGATTTTAGGAGCTCTTGTTTCTTCTATTATCAAGAATTTGTCGTAATACACCACTTTTTTAGTTAATCAAAATATAATAAAGTATAAATACAATTTGAGCTCAAAATTTTTGGTTTTTGCTTCGGTAGTAGATAAACCAAGATTTGAACGATACATAGAAGATTAGTATGGCCTCTGCGCAAAGATGACACGCAAAAACGTCAAGTGTTCCACGTTTTTTAAGACATTTTTCTAAATTGTTGTGACTAATGCCACCTGCCTGACCGAGGCCCGGGATATTCATCGCGGCTCTAGGAGCTAGGAGTGGCCGATGATGCTTAACTTCAGTGAACGGACGAGAACTGATGTTTTCAGTTACATTTCATGATTGTATACATTTCTATAGTTCAGGTTAACTATGCCACGTGTAACCGTTATGTTATGATGAATCGCAAATGGAAAGTGGGGTTAACAAGTCTATGTTAGGAGCGCTTTTACGAGCATCTACACTATTAAAATTCGTAGGTAAAGAAACGTATCTATCTATCTATGCTTCTATGGGATCCGTCTCACGAACCGCACGACGCAGAAACTCGCCGAAGAAACTAAAAGATTGGAAATTGTGGCGGTTGCGGAGTGCTGCCGTCGCTAAATGACATTGGTAGTGAAGATGAACCAACAGGGCGCTGAAGGAAGAAGTGAAAAGAGACTGAGGCGCGTGAAGTAAAGTAAGCGTTTAAAAAGAGGAGCTGGCAGTTCGTCATTAATTTTAACCCTACCTCAACAGGTCTTTTCAAGTACGTGTTAATGATACGCTCTCTAACATTTTTTACTAAAAATTTGGGGGTCCCACAGGTTCCCCTTTTGGGGCCCCCTAGCATTTAACATTTACATTAACGCATGCCTTCTCCCCCCAAAACTAGTACTAACATTTACGCCGACGACACTGTCACCCCTTCGCTCCCAAAAAAATTACAAAACTATCACTTTGGCATTAACAATCACCTATATCTTTGAAAAATTACTTCGATATTTGGGAAAAAAGGGGGAAATTAAAATTTGAAAAAACAATAAATTTTTCAATAGAAGGAAAACCAACAACCCCTCCTCACTCTATTCCACAAAAACCCCAGTGGCTCAGAGCAAAAAAATACCTTGGATTGTCCTAAAAAAAAAACTCACTTGGAAACAACTTGCTCACAAACGCAAAAATTCCGGAAGGCTCTAAGGCACTCTTTCCCCTTTAAATTTTCCGGAAATTTGAAATTAAATATGTACAACAAGTTACCCCTTTCACTGCCATCTTGCGTCCAAATCACTTACGGTGGGCCCGTGTGGGGGTATGCAGCAGATTCAAATTTAAAATTTGAGATTTAGAAATCGTTAATGAGGAATATTGCTAAAACCCCCCTCGAAAACTAAAATTCATTAATTTTTAAATATATTAAAGTTCTCCCCTTAAAACATATATCCCAAAAACTGGCTATTTCCCTTTTTCAATAATCTTCCCCAAAATTGATAATGAAAATATTCAGACTTTAACTACTACCCCGCCAGATGTAAAAGACCAGGAGGATACTTCTAGACCCCATTATCCCCTTAAAAAAAATTTGTCACTTCCGCGTGGCAGTGACCTGTATTTTCTAAATTTCTTCTCTTTTAATTTTTTTCTAGTTTTTAATTTTAAACTTAAATTCCTTCTTTGGGAAACCCACACAGGCTAGTATTCTAGACCCGCCTTTGTACAGTTCCAACCCTCAGTGCAGCCAATAGGGGGCCTACTCCCCAGTGCCATGGACCAATCAAAAGTCCCACTCAGCCCTCTTCAGGACATTCAGGCTGAAACCGAAGATACGACCCACACGATCTAAAGCCACGCCCTTTCCCCTCCACAACCAATAAGGACACACTCTCAGCCAGGCCCTTCAACATCAGGCCACATCCACGATTTCGATATGGGATTGAGGAACGGTACGCGTTCCGTATCCCAGAGACGTCAGCGACAGCGTCGTCATTAATTTTTGTGAGAGAGGTGCAACTGTAAACATCTCCGCTATCCAGACTGTTAGCACGGGGGGCGTAATAAAATTTAAATTTTAAAAAATTTAAACTTTTGTAAATTTTTTTTAGATGTTACATTTGTAAATATTTTTAAATGTATTCCATTTTAAATGGTAATAAATCGAAGTGGCTGAATTAGGTATTACTATTTCCTTAACACGTACACACCTAAAGGAATGATCCGAGGAATCCGTTTTGACCATTTATATTTCGATATTCCAATTAGTTATAAAGATATGAATTAAAAACCTTAAAACGCATAATTAGTGCCATTTTTTCCCGCCATGGGGCAAAGTTCAAATTCTCCGACCTTGTTTTTTCTTTCTTTTTTCCAAACGTTTTTAAAACAAGATCTAATTTTTTTTTGGGCTCAGCCAAAAAAAAATTATTAAATAAAAATATTTTTTCGCCGCGATACGGGATAATTTGTTTTTCAAAATAACTGTATTTTCATTTTTACGATTTTTTTTTAAAATGAGAGTCAAAATGTTTTTTTTTGAAAATGATTTCTAAATAGTTCCTTGCATTTTTTTTGTGCCAATGAAAAAAATTTTTTCACTAAAAAAGTTCATGCCTTTTCATAATCAGTCATTTAAAAAAATTAAAAGTAAAAAAAATGGAGTTTTTTTCGATTCTTCAAAAAAAATTTCTCAAAAATTTTTTTTAAATACTTAATAACTTTTTATTTTTAAAAAAAAATCTCACGAAACTTTTTTTTTCCGGGGTGTAGAACAATATTATACGTAATCTGTACAAAGACTGATAAAATACCTTAAAAAGGACGGTTTTTTAAAAAACAACTGCGTTTTTCCCTTTTTGCGAGAAATATTTAAGCATTACTTTTGTTACATTTTTTGTGTAAAAATTACCATTGTTTGCAATCGATATATGAAGTTTGAAGGCATTAACTTTAAAATGAAGCTCTAAAATTTTTTTTTAACTTTAACAAATAACGCAATGGAAATGAACATCTCTTCCTTTTATTTTGAAAGTCTTTTCACTGCTTTTCCCCTGAGGAATCGTGGTGTAAACGTTAAAGGCGCTTCTTCATAAAAAATAATACCCGGGTTTTCGGAACTGACACTTAAATGTTATGATTTTTTAAAAAAATACTCCAAATTTTATTCGCGCATTTAAAAAATTCGCCATCAAGTTTGTAATTTGTAATTGGAAAGATAATTTATTTCGTCACAATAGAGTTTTTTTACAAAACATCGATACTTTATATAATTTAAGATGTTTTTAAAATGAATCAATATGAATGCGTTTATATGAAAATGATTTTTAAGAAACTCATACTTTGATCTTTTAGAGTTACTGATTTAAAAAAATAAATTGCCGAAAACTGTTTTTTTACGATTTTTCAAAAAATACTCAAAATTTTATTTAAATACTTAATAACTTCTTTATTTATAAAAGTAATCTCACGAAACTTTTTTCCGTGTGTAGAACGATGTTATCCGTAATCTGTACAAGGATTGAAAAAATTGCTTATATAAAAATTACGGTTTAAAAAAAATTGTGTTTTTCGTTTTTTTCCCTTTTTGCGAAAAATATTTTAGCATTATTTTATAAAAATTATTTATTCATAAAAATAATTGTATGAAACTTTTTTTCCGCGTATCGAACATTTCAAAAATGCTTACAATTTTAATTCAACATTTAATACAGATGTAAAATTTTGTAATTATAAAAATTTCTACTTTTTTCAACATGCAACTATTTTTATAAAGGTACATTTTCGTTTCCGGGGCCTAAAAAGTTGCAAAGTGAGTGAGTGATATTATAAAGTCCCACTGTTGACTTACTCAAGAGCTCTGATAGCGAGAGGGGAAGAGGAATTTCCATAACAATATGTTATGCATTTAAAAATGTTCGTGCAACGCCGGGGGAAATGAACCTGTCTGACAAAGAAATGAAGCGAAAAAATTTCGAAACAGGCAATTTTAAGTTATACACTCAGTAAAAGCCCGAGCTTTGGGGGGAGTCATTTTGAAAAAGAGTATTAGAAGTGCTGATTTTGTGAAGGAGAGGGAAAATTTATAAAAGTAGAGAAAGCCCGTGAAACGCCGGGCCATGCAGCTAGTTTAATTTATTTTGTGTTTCAAGCATTTAATTTCGGTTGAAGGATGAATAAAAAAAAACATCTACAAACATTGCGGATAAGAATGATCCTATTCTGTTATATTAAATTCTTATTCCCTCTAATAATGGATTCAGAGAGCTACTAAGGAACTTCTGAATGAAACGATGGTTTGACGTTTCTTCACGTCACAGGGATACGGATCTATAAAAGATCCTCCATCCTTATCTGATAAGTATTTTGGCGCTGACAAGTGGAAAAAACCTGAGTGGGAAAAACAAAGTTCATTGAGTTTGGTTGGGTAATGCAGGCGAATGACGTCACAGTCTGGGGTAGTAGTCTTCTGATTTCGGTGGGGAAAAAGTCCTGAAAATTTTGACAGTCAACTGGGAGCTGTAGTGTAAATACTGTCATTAGTTGATAGCAATAAGTGAGAAAGCGCTCTAATGGCTGCCCTGAAGTTGGGGAAATTGAAATAAGAGATTGCTTGCCTTGTGGGTGCAGCAATGAGAAAAATTTTAAAAGTCAAGAATTACAAAAATTAAAGATAAAAATATGGAGTAAAAAATTTAGAATGAATGGTTTGCATTTCAAACACCGGTGACTGCGAAGCAATACTATTAAGGGGGATTAAAAGAATCCAGGAGTATTCTCCTGGGTCTCTTAGTTTTGTCATTTAAGTGGTAATTTTGAATGTCTATTAAATTTAGATTATTGGTATTGGGAGATTATTAAAAAATTTAATTGCAAGAGTTTGAATAAAGTTTTTAAAAGGTTTAATATCAAGGGCTTTATAAATGTAGGAGTTTCTGGTGTATCTACCAGCTCTAGTTATATTTCTAAAAATGAATTTTGCAAGACTTCAAGAATTTTAATATTAGTATTTGCTGCGTAATCTCACACAGGGCAAGCATAACTTAAAATGGGACGCAAAACAGAAGTGTAGAGAAGTACCTTGTTGTTGAGAGTAATATCAGAATTCCGGTTAATTAGTGGGTAAATTAATCTAAGCGCGATCCGGAATTTATTTCTTGCATGTAGAATGTGGTGTTTCCAAGTGAGTGCTTTATCAAAAACGATACCTAAGTATTTTGTACTCTGAGATCAGTGTAGTGGAGTGGAGTATAGCGTGGGAGGTGTGCAAGGCTTTCTTCTTCTGGTAAAAAGCACAGCAACCGTTTTTTCGATATTGATTTTTATCTTCCAGGTATTAAAGAAATTTTCCAGGAGAGAAAGGTGTTTATTTAGAGCGAGTGTGATTGTGTTGTGATTTTTGTAACAGGCCGTTATACATGTGTCGTCAGTATAGAGGTTTATCATTGTTTGTGGATGTTTGGGCATCTCGTTTATGTATAGATTAAATAAAATTGGGCCAAGGAGGGACCCCTGTGGGCAGCCAGTATTTATGTTGTGTGTGTCAGAGAGTGTGTTGTTGACTCTGACCCGATAATACCTGTTTACAAAGTAAGAATTTATGATATGAATTAATGAAGGAGGAAAGTTATAATTAATTAATTTATAAATGTTCAACCTAAACACACACACAATAACTATAACTGTTGTATACTGTGAAATTTCAGTTAAAAATTGGTTCGAAGAAAATAAAATATATTAAAATAGAACTAAATATTTCCCAATACGAAACAACAAGCCTACAAAATAATATATATCAGAAGACTCAAAAAGAAATTATAACATTAATATTGATGTTTAGGTTAAAATTATTTAAAGCAGATAACTCGAACCAATTCAGTTTGAAAATGAACTGGAAAAAAATTAGCATTGACATTAATTGAAGTCAAAAAACTATTTGAAGCGTAAAATTGGCTTAGTTTTAATCAAACTATTTTTAATAGCGTGAAAACAGTAACTGTGAAAAACTTAAATTCAAAATATTACATCTAACAAATTTATCAAGAAAAACTACTCAGAGCAGATGACTACAACTAATAAGGTTAGAATCCTTAAAAGGTAAAATAGGCTTAGTTTAGATCGAATCCACAAAAAAAGAATAGTGAACTTATACCTTCTTTCTAGAATTAAAATCTAACAATTGAAAGAATATCACAAAAGATCTCTTTCCAGGAATTTTCAAAAAGTTTGATATTAAACAATAAAAAAAATTACTGTATATTTTTTTACATCTAATATCAACAAATTTGTGTTTTAAAGTTAATATCAAGTTGCTTGTATTATTCTTACAGCTTTCTTTTCGTAACCAAAATAATTTTTACTTAAATGTAAAATTCTATTAATCAAAGGAGCTTTTAATAAACATACACAATGCCTACTTTTTAATGTATGAAATTCAGAAATGAGAGACAGCATTTAGTATTTAAACAAGGACAAAAGTATAATTGCGCAAAAATGAACACAATGTATATAGTATGGAATGAAACAACAACAACAAAAAGGTTTTATTGAACTCATAATATCGTTACACACGATTGTTAGCCCAAGAAATAGAACAAAAACGAATGTTCCATAGTATGTGGTATGGAATTACTCTCTCCCCTTACTGCAATGGTTGCTTTTCGAACCGTCTCTCCATACTTAGCACCAGATTGCCTAACAGCTCTTGAGGTAAGAATCCTCTATCAGAATATGTTTCATTTGTTAGTTGTACCCCGGAGGATGTAATCGTGACGCAAGGCATCTCCCCAAAGCCTCCCACACATGTTCTATGGGATTTAAAACAGGGAAGAACGCCGGCCAATCCATTAGAGTAATATCTTCACTTTCCAGTAGCATTGTCATCCATAAAAACGAAATCTGGTCCATTAGCACCTCGGAATAGATCACATGGGAAAGGATCATCACCTTGCAATAGCAATCTCCGGTTACATAACCTTTGTCAAAAACGTGGAGCTTAGTCCATCCGTGCAGCATAATGCCTCCCTAGATGACAGCTTCAGGACCACCGTAACGTTCTTTTTCCGTGATGTTACTGGGATGAAACCGTGTCTTGACCTCTCTCCAAATCAACTGGTATTGAAAATCGCTCTTGTGTCATTGAAATATCTGTAAAGAGGACACAAGTCAATTGATGAGATGCCCAGTTTTTTGAAGTTATACTTCTTCTGGCGCGTTAGAGAAATAGGATGAGGGTAAATTTTTGCAATGCGCACACACCGTCACGAATGCGAAGATCCTTTGTCTAGAAATATACAGAACGCGCGGGACAAATCATTCCCGCCTTAGAAATTCTCAGAAAGATATATATATATTTCTCTTCACTTCCCTGAAGAAGGGGACACCCAGGTTTGAACCGGAGACCTCTCGATCCGCAGCCGAACGCTCTACCACTGAGCTATACACCCGCATCAGCGAAACTTTGCTTTGTGTTCCGTAAAAACGTATACGAAAATGCTTTGTCTAGAAATATACAGAATGGGACAGATCATTGCCGCCTTCGAAATTCTCAAAAAAAATTATTTCTCTTCACTTCCCTGAAAATTGGGGAACCCGGGCTTGAACCAGGGACCACCCGATCTGCAGTCGAATACTCTACCACTGAGCTATACACCCGCGTCAGCGAACCTTTGCTTTGTGTTCCGTAGGAACGTATGCGAAAATGCTTTGTCTAGAAATATGCAGAACGGGACAGATCATTCCCGCCTTCAAAATTCTCACAAAAAAATTATTTCTCTTCCCTGAAGAAGAAACTCCCGGGTTTGAACCAGGAAGCACTCGATCTGCAGTCGAATTCTCTACCACTGAGCTATACACCCGCATCAGCGAACGTTTGCTTTGTGTTCCGAGGGAGCGGATACGAAAATGCTTTGTCTAGAAATATACAGAATGGGACAGATCATTGCCGCCTTCGAAATTCTCAAAAAAAATTATTTCTCTTCCCCTGCAAATGGGGGCATCCGGGTTTGAAACGGGGACCTCCCGATCTGCAGTAGAATGTTCTACCACTGAGCTATACACCCCGTGTCAGAGAGCCTTTGCTTTGCGTTCCGTAGGAACGGATACGAAAATGCTTTGTCTAGAAATATGCAGAACGGGACAGATCATTCCCGCCTTCGACCCCCTTCCTATATTATTGGTCCCATTGTCACTGTGCGGGGGTGTTTAAATTTATTTAAATCGTGATTATCTCAGGTTTGGCTGAGAAGGTTAGTATTGTTCAACTCTGCTCGTGACCGCCTTTCGTCTTTGGCCCAGCTTGCCCTGCTAAAGATCTTTAGAAAGATTTTAATCTTGTGACGCCAAAGAAGTATAACTTCTTACGTGCGTGCATAAGCACACATACACTTTTTTTGTGTGCTCCTTACACTACTCTAAGCGATGCTGTCGATGGTTAATTTTCAAAAGAATGCAGTGTTCAGGACGGCAGGCGAATACGACACCTTTGTGAAGGGGTCTGGCCAGAGTAAACGGCGACACCAATCGCAATGTTGCTGAACACAGTTGTTGACCAATGAAGCTTGCTGACTAGTATCGGGCTCTTTTCACCTGCGGGGGGATATACCAATCATAATTGCAGTTGTTTTCCTAGGGCGGCTACCACCAATCTTTCTAACAGTTGGTTTGGAAGGCTTTTCGAGCGCACGGAATGACACTTTCGTTAATTCCAAACTCTTCAGCTACACTGGTCAAACTACGCCCCTCCTTCGGCTTTCCAACCATTCTTCCATGTATGAAGTTGTCCAGGGGATTTTTCTAGCCATATTTCACGAAAGAACTCACTTGAACTTGCTGCGAATGTCTTTAATTGATTTTCCGTTATTCCTTTTACTGTAGTCTTGAGATGCGCGCGCCGACCGTATGCGTTTTGCGAATACTCGCAACACCTATGGCATTTTGTTCCTGACATTTGCATACACATCACTTTTCTATTGAATTGTGTATTCATTGTACTGATCACAATTTCATGGCTACTTACTTAAAATTTTCATTGTTGTTTAAGTACTGCACACCAGCTTACATTTGTCAAAAGGAATTTTGAGGACCTTGAGTCAAACTCCTGTACCCATTTATAAAAATATTAAATCTTCATCAGGATAAAATTTCTATGTTTCACTTTCATTTGAAAAATAAAAATGTTAAATACTTAAATATTCGAAGAAAAATCTTTGTGTAGATTTTTCGTACGTCGTAGGTAGCCTAGTGGTTAGAGCATCAGACTCCAGACCGGAAGGCCTGGGTTCGATGCCCGATGCCACCAAATACCCTCCGAGTACACACGGAGTACGTGCTCATTAAGTCAGTGGGTCCAAAAGTCTTGTGGGCTATATCACGAGTGCAGGGGACTGGAGAACATTTCTTTACTCTTCTGTTCCATGCCTAAATTGTGGAGGAGATCGGTGGTGTCGCCATCTATCGTTCCTTCGGGAATTTCGTCGAGCTAATTCGTACTGTCACCTGTATGATGCTTAAGGCCAAGGCCAACGATAGGCGTACTTCTAGCCCCTTGCCACGATGAATTTCGTGTGGCCGCGGCAGCCGAGTGATATAGGTATCGGATCGTGGCTTGCCTTGTCACGAGTTCGAGCCCAGTACCACAAAGACCCGCCGTGTAGGGAAGCGATGCACGTTAAATCTGTCGAGAGCTGAAACGTCCTCCCGTTGGTGTGGTGTGGTAGTTAGGAGAGGGGGGTGCCAGCTCAGGTGTCGTCCACGTCACTTGACCATGGTTCAAAATTACGTGGTTTGTCGCCAAAAGCCCTCGTGTAGCTGAACATGCGACGTTAATATTCAATCATTCATTCATTCACGATGAATTTCATGGATCTCGATCTGACTACGTCAGACACAGGTGGCATTAAAAACAACAACGTTTTTTTTCTTTGTAAAATATGTTCATCGAGATATTTTGTTTACTTCTTCCCCCCATGACTCTACTTATGTGATTATTAATATATATTTACTTTTAAAAATGTTACACGCGCATTTGAGTACTCGCACTTAAAACTTATAACCAAAAATATCTCTGCACGCAAGCTTTATAATTTAATTATTTCCATTCAGTTTTTTTCCGTGTGCAAGAGAGATCCTTTCTGCTAGTCACACATTTTGTAGGACAAAATAATTTCTTTGATATTGTTCTTTTCATTTTACCCCAGCTGAAAGTTACAAGGTTGGTCAAAACAATCCTCGAGCAGATTCTAAAGCTAATTCAAACTAAACTTCCAATATCTGAAATGTATTTTCTGTAAATATGTATTATAACACCAAAACGAAAAGTACAAAAAGTTAGTTGTAGGAACTACTCAGAATGTGTAATAATCCAATATACACTAACATTGAAATGAAAATGCTCGTGGCTAGTTTTAATTATCTTAAATACAAATACAGTGAAATACGTTTAAAGTATCCGTCTACTTGCGACAACTTTTTTTAAAAAAAAAATGGAAATATGGGGATTTTTTTTGTGGTTTTTAGATTTATTTAGTATTTTTTAAAGAAAAAATCCTAAAATTGAAAGCAAAAAAATTTATTATTATTAAAATGGGGGAAATGATAAAATGTACACAAGTTTACATAAACGGGGCCCGCTCTGTACAAATAGTAAATGAATAAATTCTCAATTTTTCAATTTTGATGTATTATATTGCTATTCCTTTTTAAAATGACCTTCAGGATAAAAGTTATATTAATTTTTACAAAAACTAGACAGTGATTATATTCACATAAAAAACTGTAAATTTTGAAATAAAACAGTGATTGATAAATCTGAAGGTCAAAACACTTCTACTGTTATAAAGAACATACACAAGAGTTTCAGCAAATTATTTTCAAAACTTTTTGAGCAATCGCTGTCCCCGTTTGAACTTTTCGCAAAAAACACACATTTCGAGTAAAATGCGTTTTAAAGTTTGACTTCTTGTGTAAAGTTACGGCATCGGCTTTTACTAAAACACTTGTAATTTTTGTTCTAGTGAATGGAAATTAAAAAACTTGGTATTTTTATTAAGCTAATATGATGACCTATAAAATAAAATCATAAACAAAATTTGTCAATTTTTGAAAAAAATCATGATTTTAGGGTAGTCGGATACCTTTCGAAAAAGCTAAACGACAAATACTATAATACGAATACGAAATACGTTTAACTCGAAAAAGCTTAAGGTGAAATATAGGTTAACACGAAATATTACAACGGTCCCGACAAATTACTATAAATTTGAATGTATATTTTCTCTTAACACGAAACGCGAAAATCGCTTAACACGAAAAGATTTCCCTTTTGAGAATGAACAAAATACGGAAAACACCAACCATGCTAGGTGTAAAACGAAAGAGAAGGGGTTTCACATGTTTTCTAGAAAGGAGGTGAACTTGGCTTTGGAATATCCTCAGAATAGCCTGACACGAACCAATTTTTTTATCTAAACTATTTCCACCCTCCAACCCCCCACAAATATCTCATCAGTTGGCTTTGGAATTCGGTGGCGAGTACATCGCAGTGTGAATAAAAATCAGTGAGTCCTGTTTGCTTTTTTTTCTTCTCTATTTTAGAAGAGTTTTTTTTCGAGCACAATGTCAAAGAGCTCTGGGGGAAACCAAACTGCTACTTCTCTTAAAATGGTGAAGGAGCTTCTTAAGGCTGTTGATCAAAAACAGGAGGCAAAAACGGAAATCTGTTAAGATTTTGGTATTGCTAAATTTTGTATTAAATTTCATTAAGTTCTTGTGAATGTCTTTGTTTTAATGATTTTTTATTAAATACATACCAATGTAAATAAAATATATTGTAATAAACTTAATTAATGTAATGTAACTGTAATGTACTTAGTTTTAGTTCAATATTTCCTTAACACGAAATTCTTTTAACTCGAAAAATATTTCAGTCCCTTCAGTTTCATGCTAAACGATTCTCACTATATAAGAAAGGAAAATTCTGTACGAAATTGGCGGAACCGAAATAAAGTACTTAATAATATTCAGTGGGAAAATGCATTTAAATACTTAAGGTATCCGACTACTGGCGACAACTTTTTAAAAAAAATGGAAATATGGAGACTTTTTTTGTGGTTTTTAGATTTATTTAGTACATTTTTAGAAAAAAAGGCTAAAATTAACAAGAGAAAAATAAATTTTTACTACTAAAATGGAAAATAATGGGTAAAAACTGACAAAAAATTACATAAATGGGTTCCGCGCACTGTACAAAAAATAAATGAACAAATTCTCAACTTTTTGATTTTGATGTATAACTTTGCTATTCCTTTTTGAAATGACTTTCAGGATAATAGATATTTTAATTTTTACAAAAACTAGAGCACTTTATCTTGGTTATTATATGGAATTTTTTAAAAAAACAGTGATTATATTCACATAAAGAGCTGTAAATTTTGTAATAAAACAGCGATTGTGATAAATCTGAAGGTTAAAACACTTCTACTATTATACAGAACACACACACAAAATTTCAGCAAATTATTGTAAAAACTTTTTGAGCAATTGCTGTCCCCGTTTGAGCTTTTCGTATAAAACACACATTTCGAGTTAAACGCATTTTAAAGTTTGACATCTTATGTAAAGTTATGGCATTTGCTTTTACTAAACATTGTAGTTTTTGTTCTAGTGAATGGAAAATAAAATACTTGATATTTTTATAAAGCTAATAAGATGGTCAATAAAATAAAATCATAAAAAAAATATGATTTTAAAGTAGTCGGATGCCTTAAGTGATAGTAATTAGCCAATACATGAGTCATTATTAAGTATACCTCAAAATAGAGAAAACTATATCTGTAAATATATATTCTTTATTTGTAGGGCTTGTTTCTTGTACTTGATTATACCATTCTACGTTTGCATGATGTTTACATAAAAAGTGCTGTTACGTTTTTTATTCTCAACAAACAAAAAAATGACGAATTGTTTGCATGTTTGCTTATGGTTACATAAGAGACCTACATTATCTTCCTCTGTAGTCAAAACGTAAAAAACAAAACAAAAAAAATGTCACTGACCCTTTTTTGTGAAATTATAGTCCGCAACTTCACGAAAACACGAAAATCGCGCAAATTTGTCGTTCCAAATTGTTCCGCTACATCCTCTTTCGGTCCCCGAAACATGGAATGGTAGAGCTCACAAAAAAGACTTAAATCCCTCTGTTACTAAATTTGGGAAGTTTTACACCTCTCTCGGTCATTACGATGCAAATGTGCTTTTGGAGGGCGTCCTTTCTGTTGCCGCGATGCGACAATTGACACGGATTTTGACAGGAAGAGTTCATTGAGATGTCTCAACGCTTCAGTTGCTGCTTTGATGGGGGGTGACAAAAGTTTCTGACCAAATTGAAAATTCTATTGCTTTTTTAGATATTTGTTTCTGAATGTTGAAATTATGGTAAGTTTTTATTTTTCCTGAACAAAAGCTTTATCGGCGAATATATTTTTAAACTACTAACAGAACCAGTTCTGTTATATCAGAATATGCTTCATTGCCAAGATACAATTTTGGTATAAAATATATTCATCAGAGAAACGTTGTGAGAATATAATTACTTTTCCTATTTTATATTTTAAAAATATATTCTTGATTTGATTACTTCAACACTAAACCTACCAAAGTGGTCAAATGATCGCTTTTGAGATTTTAATCGTAATTGTTAAATTCCAGGTTTTCATTTTTCCTGACAACACGATATTTTGATAATACAATCGAACCTCCATTTTACGAGCTTCTATATTGCGAATTTTTCTATAGAGTGAAATGTTTCCTTGAACCAAGAACATTTCACGATTTTCTTTGTAAAATAACCTCCCAATAGCGAAGTGCATTTTCTATAAAACGAACTTTTCCCCTTGGGATTCAATTTGTTTCCCTCCTTTTTAAAGTATTTCTGGATATTTTAAGTTATTCTTTCTTTTAATTTTTTTTTTATGGTGATCATAAATCTTGAACTGGTTTTATTAGGTACTTAGCTCGCCGAGAGCAATAGAATTCCAGGCATTTCATCCAAGAAGTACATACAACCTTTAATCCTCATCGTCCCCTGGAAACATGTTCGGTATCTCCCTTTCACCTTCGGTGGAGCTTTCTCATGTCCCCGTGTCCTTGAACTAGTCTCCATTCATTTGTAATGTTGATCAGTCGAACTGGTACTTCAGTTTCTTGCAGCTCGAAAATGTCAAAACGTAAGTGCTTGATCATCAAAGAAAAAAATTAATTCTTCAGGAAATGGATAAAGGAAATAACTTTCCTGGAGTTTTACATTCTATCTTTTTGATAGGTAGATATAAAAAATAATAAAGTTATTAATTTACAAAAAGATGTGAATGAATAATTACTTTTTTTCAATATATACTGTGTATGAATTTAAAAATTTGCTTTATGTGGTTTATAAAGAAAATTAAAAGGTGAATTTCTATGTAACGAATTTTCCATAGAACGAACCTTTTTCGGGGATTTAGCGACTTCGTTACATAGAGGTCCGACTATATATACTACTTAATTTTTCAATATCTATTTCACTTTCTTCTTTCTTTTTTCCTGATAATCATATGCACTCTCCCGTTATCTACTAAGAGCGGTGTTTTGACCGCTGGAAAACTTATGAAATTTTATGAAGTTATCTGCATTGAAAACTCATACTTCGAAGTTTTCCCAGAAAATATCTCCCAGTTGAGTTTATCAGTTTATTTAGAGCTCGGTACAGAGTGACAGCTGAAGGTGTTTCATGAAACAAAATAACTATCATTACAAATATAGTCAAACCTCCGTTTAACGAACCTCTTTTTTGTGAACTTTTTTCTAGAACCAAAAACGTTTTACTATATTTTCTTCGTAAAATAACCTCCAAATAGCAAAGTGTATTTCCTATTTAATAAACTTTTTCTCTTGTGATTCGATTTTTTTCTCTCTATTTTTAAAATATTTTAAGACATTTTTTTGAATTTTTTAGCCCATTTTATGGTAATTAATGGCTTTTTATTGATTTTACTAGGTGCCTAACTCAACTAGAGCAATAAAATTGTCTTAATTTTTCCAACAAAAAGCTCAATTAAAATTAACAGATTGTATCAGTAATTAATTCTAAGGACGCATGTGGTAGTGCATGTGTAAAATTGCTGATTATAAAATAAGCTGCGTTCAAAATTACTTGTAGGCTTAAAATCAAAAGAAATGTCAGTAAAAAGTTCGTTAATTTCAATATAAAATTATTTTTTTATTGAAAATACTGTGAATTTCTGGATAACGTTTTTCCCCACGTTTTCATTGCATATTTCTTTTTGATCAGCAAGAAATATAAAATAAATAGATATTAATTAACAAAAAAGCGTGAATAATTACTTTTTTAAATAATGCGTAGTGTTTAGGAATTTAAAATTTCTTTTGTGATTTCTAAAGTATATTAAAAGATGAATCTCTATTTAACGAATTTTTCACATAACGAACTTTTTTCGGGATTTAGTGACTTCGTTAAATAGAAGTCTGACTGTATATATATATATATTCACTTTTATTTTATATTACTATATATGTATATAAACTCTACTTGAGAAACTGAAATTACTTGAATACTAAAGATTAAAAATATAATTCAGATTTAATAAAATAAATGCTGTAGCATTATAAACAATGCTGACTAAAGACAGTTTTTGAATATACATATAAGTTATGTTTGACCAGTTTTAAGGAATGTTTCTAGTCAACTTTTTTTCTTTCTGTTCATAATACAGAGCAAAATTCAAGGAATTACTCTCTCTCTATGTATATACATATATATATAACATCGTATAAGAATGGAAGTAATTTACCTTTTCTAATGTTATGTTTAAGAGCGTTCATAAATAGAGTCAGAGTGGTGAAAAAAGTTTGAGAAATGCACTACCTTATTACATTGAAAATATCGCCAACTAATATAGCCTTAAAGTAGATTTAACTTGAAATAAGTTGAATTATAATTAATTCTTCATTATATTATTCTATTTACTTCATACAGTGGCTTATATTTGTTATACCTTTGAAGCTAAAATTTTAATTTATGTAACGGAATAAAAATATTTGTTTTTAATCTGTCATCATTTCTAAAAATGAATCTAATTTAAAAGGTATGGGAAAATAATTAAAGAAAGACTCAGGTTGGAAAAAATTTATCGTTCTAAACCCATCGTCATGGTTGTGTGTGAATTCCTTAAACGCATCCTCTTATTTTAGCCTTCAGAAAAGAATGACTAAGTCATTGAATGGCTGCATGAAATTGTGTGTGTGTTTTTTTACCTAGGATACCTTTCAATACATTTATGACTAAAATACAGTGTTGATACCTCCATAATTACATCTTATCCCTACTTTTTATTCTCCAAACGATGTTTCAATCAAGAAAGCTGCTTCAAATGTTCACAAGAACAGAAACAAAATACCCATTTTATTATTGAATACAAAATGAACTCGTGTCTCGTGAAAGCAGATGTCTTTTGTAAGGAAAGCTCATTGGTGCGTTACGGGTACTGATAATAATCTGACGGTCATATCGTTTTGTGGCTTAGCAAAGATGCATAAGCTCAATTCGGAAGGTAATCTAGAATTGAAGGTCGAGCCACAAGGCAAAATATTCACAATGGCTTTATTGTTTTGACAGTAGGTTAAGGTCTGCCATATATTGTTATTATACTATTCCTGGTCACATAGAGGAAATTGGTTCCAAGTTATCTTTTGTCTCAGAATATATCATTCACAGTCTGGAAAATTCCCAATGAACTGACTATCCGTATTACACTCGAAACTGCAAATTTCGAAACCTTAGTACTATTCATGCTATTATATTTTGTTCAAATTGAAATGTCTAACGTCTAGGCTTCATTATGGAGTTTAAAAAATGCTTCTTAGCGAAATGGAAATGATTTCTTTATTTGCTACAACAATAAAATAATTCCATACTAATGATTAAAGTTTATTAGTTTTGTCGTCGAATAAGTTATAATAATCACCAATTATAAGAAAAAAATAATAAATAAACAATTTTTTTTCAACTTTTCTTTTTGTTTTGAACTCAAATTTTAGCAGAAAAGTATCGCTCCCCATTTCTGATTTATTTCTCTGTAGAACAATGTTACAATCACTAAAGAAAGCTAAATATTAATAAAATTCTGTGAGCTCTTTTCTTCATCATACGCAAGCTTTATGTTCTGATATTTGTAATATATTTCCTAAAATTTCCCATTTTGAATTAATTTCCTTTCATTATATTTCATCTCATATCCATTGTTGCTAATACGCACATAACAAATTTAATTCAAAATATACTCGAACGCACTCTGTATATATATATATATATATATATATGATAGTGTGTGTGTGTGTGTTTGTGTATAATTAATAATAATAATATATGCTTAATAGCTATAATTCTAAATAACAGTTACAATCGTCTTTCCCTTTCATTGAAAAAATGAATTTTAAACAAGTCATTCTGATGATAATTGAAATAGCGAATTATTATACACACGCAAGATACTTTGATACTTTAATAATCAAAAGTTCTAATCAAAAAACACACACACAAAACAATTATGTTTCATAATTTATAAAGGGATACTTATAGAAACTATCTTTGTTGAATTATAAATATACTTGGGAAAATATGAATGCATTTAATAAAACATTTATTATATTCGCAATTAATTATGGCATCTATATTTTATTAATCAGTCCTTCAAGGTATCCGACTACGTTCAGAACCGTAATTTTGCAAAAGCGTATAAATGGATTATTATTATGATATTTAGCGTCACTTAAATTAGAAAATGTATATAAAATTGTTTTAAGAATAGTATTACAATAAAAAGTTATTTACACAATAATATTACAGTAAAATATTCTCCTTTTGTAAAAAATGCTTCTATTATAATAATATTTTGCCTATATATAGCTCAGACCTCTGTACAGAGTCTCAACTAGAATTTTTGAAATATATAACTTAGAAGTGGGTTTATCCATGTTTTACGACAACAGAGGGGAGAAATTTTAAGAAAAAAAACGCCGATAATTATTTCAATGGGTTGTAACTCCGAAAATAATGTGAATGTTTCAAAATTCTTAGTTGAGCCTCTGTACAGAGGTGTGAACTATATACAGGCAAAATATTATTATAATATAAGCATTTTTCACAAAAGGAGAACATTTTGAAAAAAGGTTATTCTAAGTTAATTTTTTGCCAAAATATATTGTATTTAAATAATTTTTTTTTATCAAAATGTCCTTAAAACAATTTTATGCATGTATTCTAATCTAAGTGACACTAAATATCATGAAAAGTATCCATTTATGCGCCTTTTTAAAATCATGGTTCCGTACGTAGTCGGATACCTTAATGTATCGAAGATATGCATTATCATCCATTGAAAAAGTATTGCACCTTATTATATTTATTTCATTTGTAAACCGCTTGATCACTTGTAAGAGTAGATCAAAGATTTAATTTAAAAAACTATGAATTCTTAATTTGCCCTTTTAAAAAGTTTCTCTTTTATCAATTTAATGTGATGGCCTAGATATGACCCTTAAGGTTCAGTAATGCATTACATCTATCTCAGTTATCGTATCTTATGTCGCTTGTAAAATCAGGTGCCTTTCTCGTCACTTGACCGTTGTTCAGAATTACGAGGTCCATCGTGAATAGTCCCCGCGAAACTTCTGAGTATCATTAATAAAGGCACAATCCATCTTTTGTAAAAAAATCTTTAATATAAAAGACTTAAGTAAATGTTGTGATTAATGCGCGTGTGTTATAAGCCAACAGGGGGATGTTGTTGGTTATACGCTGGCATTGTACGCCCAAGTTTGCCCAGGTTCAAGTCAGTGGATTTTCATGATGCAAAAAAATCGATTGCATCCATGTCATATGATTATGCAGTATGTTAAAAAAAAAGCTCTCGATTGTCTGTTTGGCTTGGGTATTTTCGGCAAAATTAAATTACTAGAACGATTTCACAACGTCAGGGATCATGTGCCTCCTTCTGGAGAGGAAACCGGGAATCAGAACACTGGGGCAATTGGTATCCACCTATATGGTGTAACACTAAAAAAGTGATACCTGCTCCCAGGGAATGCAAAACGTCCGCAATGATAATTACCAATCCACATCTCCATTTTAAAAAAAGTTTTATAAAATCCTTGTTATTTATATTTCTAAAATAAAAAATAACAACTAATTTCATAACTTTAAGTCAGAGCACTTTCATTGTAATAATCTGTTTTGGCACTATTATAATTATCTATATTTTAATCTCATGTCAATTAAAAATTGGAAGCCGCTGAAATAAAAATTGCTTAGTGTTACACATGAAAACCTAAAAAGAAGAAATAAAATTAGATAAGATGATCCAAAGTTTATCACTTATTCACTTGATATCATATCCTTCTTACGTATTATAGCTCTTAAGAAAAAGAATGTTTTTAAAATGGTGAATTTGATACTATACACACACACACATTCAATAGTTTTCTATGAAGGAAATGAATTAAGATCTCTGTTTCTACAGAAAAATAACTTTCTTAGAATTACGAGGAAAGACATAAAAATATATCACACAGGAATTAGAATCTGTTAGACATTTTGATCAAAGCTATATTCCAAGTTTATATGAAAACTTCATAACAAGTTATGAATATATATATATATATTTTATTATATACAATAGAAAAAAAAGGATCATAAATCTCGTTGTGTCATTAAGAAATATCATTGATCTCATGCTTAATTTCCTTCCCTGATTATCTTCCTTCACAAACAAGTCTTCTCATGTTTTTAATTACTGTAGAAAAAATAATCCTAGTTATTCCGTCAATTCGTTTACTGTAGGAAGTAATAGATATGAATTTTATCATCTTTTATGACTTCCAGAATCTTAATGCTAAGTGAAATAAATAACCCTTGGACAGATAAGATGGCATGTCCACACCACAAAGGAGGAAGCTTTAAATCCATTGATGCATCCAAGCACGACGCAATCCTGCGGAACAAAAGCGTTATTTATATTTATTGTCTACTGCGTGGAAAAACGGAATTCTTCCCCCTTTTGAACATATCGTAAAAACTATTCATCCCCCCAAGGAAAAAAAATAAAAAAGGGGGTATAGTGGATTTTTAGGCGGGACAAAGATGTATAGTTCATTTTTTGGACATTAGGGGGTTTTTTGAATTTAGCCCGTTAACGTAAAAAGGAAGTGACAGGTAGAAACAAGTTAAAAAAAAGTCATTTTTGGGGAAAAAAATTTTGGATTACTGTTTTTAAAATACATCGTTTTAAAATTTTTATGAAATAAAAATTGATTAAACCCCTGTCAATTTTGTCCCCCCAGTGGTGTTTTTGGGTGAAACCAAATGTGATGAGACATTTTAATAAAATCAAGACTTTACGAAAAATTTTGGAACCGTGTTTTTAAAAAGCGTGAAAATGGAAAATTTTATAAAGGTCACTTAGTTAGAAAATGTATATAAAATTTTTTTAGAATAATTTTAAAAAAAAATTTTTTAAAAAATTTTTTGACAAAAAAAATTGAATGCCCGGTAAAATATTCCCCTTTTTGAAAAATGCTTCTATTATAAAAATTTTTTTCCCCCGTATATAGTCGGCATATATACAAAAAGGGGTTAAAATTTTTTTTGAAATATATAACTTAGAAGGGGGTTTTTATCCATGTTTTACGACAACAGAGGGGAGACTTTTTAAAAAAACCCAATAATTTTTTCCCCAAGGGGTTTTGTAACTCCAAAAAATAATGTGAATTTTTAAAAAATTTTTAGTTGAGCCTCTGAACGGGGGTATGAACTATATACAGGCAAAATATTTTTAAATAGAAGCATTTTTTACAAAAAGGGGAACGTTATGAAAAAGGGTTATTCTAAATTAATTTTTTTCCGAAATATTTTTATTTAAATATTTTTTTCGTCTGTCCTTAAAACAATTTTATACATGTATTTTAAAACTAAGTGACACTAAATATCATGGAAAAAATCCATTTATGCCCCTTTTTAAAAAACACGGTTCCAAAAAGTAAAAGATACCTTAAAAAAGAGAGCCCCCTCATCCACACCTTTAAAAATTTATAAGAATTGATTTGAACTTAGCTTTGATAATTAAAAAGCCGCTATAATAACCTCCCCCTGTTGGGAAAGTTGGTTTTTTTACGAAATACAGTTTGCTTCAATTTTGCTTTTCACTAACACTTTTTTCCCCAGCCGTCCCTTTTAAAAAATTTGTGCTTTTTATTTAATTTTACTTTTAAAACAACCCCTTTGTTAACATAAATCAGGTTTCCACAGAAAGCGATTTTTTTTTCACACAATAGAAGAATTTTTTACAACAGAGAATTTTTCCCGGGGGATTTTTTTCAAAGGGAAAAGAATCTGTTATAAACCCTTTATAAAAACCCGTGGTAACTATTCTTACCACAATTATTTTATAAATGTCGTTGGAAAGCTATTTTTCCATCTAGGATTTGTTTCAACACTTCGGAAAGCAGGGCAATTGATTTCTGGATTTTCAAGTCGTAAGCGCATAGAACGACCTGTTAGCTTTCCGCGTACCAAAAAAACTATTCCAGATCAGTGGGCCCAAAAAAGGGCCCAACATAGATCAAAAGTACTGGGCCGCAAAAGGGAAAATTAAAATTAAAATTCCCTTTTATCTACCCGGTGAATGCCCCTTTTTTTTTGAGAGAAAAAAACTTCCGGGAAAAAATACTTGGGAAAGGGGCAAAATTTTTAAAAATAGCTGGGGAAGGATTTACAAAATTTTTTAGTTTATATAGAATTTTTTAAAAAACCTGGAAACCCTTAAACACATAAAAATAAATAGAATGAATTGGATGGCCCATATAATTCGAATGTTAGATGATAACGTTGTCGAAAAAGGTACTGAGGTCCAAAGTCACTGGGATTCGGAAGCGTAGAAGACCAAGGCTGAGATGGGCAGACTCAGTGGAATCAGACTTCTTTGGGATTACAAACAAGAAGACTTGAAGAACAAATATAAACTAGAGGTCAATACGAAGGAATCTTCAAAGGAAGGCACTGGCTTACGAGTGGCTGTCGACAGAAATGATGGCGATGATGCTGTTAAATTACTTTATAGTAGTTTTTTAATACTTTATAATAGTAACTCTATTTTATTCTGAAGGCATGTTTACGTAAAATTAAATTAAAAATATTAAATCAAAACAACTTAAAAAATATAAACAATCGACGATCAATCAATTTAAAATACACCCCCCTCCTCCCCTCAGAGAGCCTAGGTAAAATTATCAAACGGTGATCGATCCGCGACGTTAGAAAAGTTGGAAAGCACTGTTCTGGATGACGTACGATTGAATAAAAATGGTGTCCAGAAGCGAACTGCACAAAAAAGATATAGGCATTGCCGTTTGTGCTGTACTAAAACACATGGAAAAAAAAACAAGAACATTTGTACAGTTTACAAAGTCTCATTATGTGCTGATCTCTGTTTTCCGAAACTGTATGCAAAGTAATATGTATAAAATCTTAAATTTCTTAAAACAAGATGTATTTAATTTATAACTTCTTTTGTAGATTTCAGTATTTGCAAATTATGTTTTATAAATATCACGGTGTTATATAAAAAGAAATACAAAATATACGATATCCTACTTTTGAATAGCTCTTAGCTTTTAGCTAAATGAACTTTTTTTTTTTAAATCAATGTCAATTCCAAAAATATAATAACAAAACTTAGGCAAAAAAATGGCTCTATAAAGGGTTAATTATAACTGTATGTGCAGTTGTGCGGTTTGAGTGCAGAAAATCTGATCCAGAATAAATATAGATTTTCAATTCTAGGATAGGATCACAAACATATAAATGCCATGTTCAAGTACGAAATATCGTACATGTATTTAACGAGATTAACAGAAATGAAAATATATGTACAGTGGGCCACAAAAGTGTTCGTACACTTGCAATTTCTTATAAAATTTAATGTTTTCAACTAATAAAAATTAATATATTGTAATTGTAATTTTTTATGATATCCGAAACTTGTTCTTAATGGAATGACATAATTATTTTTTTAAAAATAGTATAACTATTTTTTAAAAAAATTAATTATCAAAAAGCTACTAAAAAATTACATACAAAGTCTTCGTCACTTAACAAAAATCTCAACTAAGCTTTAAATATTGTATTTCTTTCTTAGTTTAGTACTTGTAGGATATCTTTTAGTCACAACAGCTGTTAAGCGTCTTGGTAAAGATTTAATCAGTTTTTTGTAATTTCTGCATCGATTTTCCACAATTCTTCTGTGAATATTGTTTTTACTTCACACTTTGTGTTTATTTGTTACGTTTTCTTTTTTTTACATCAGAATCTCACTAAATATGTTCTACTAGGCTAAATAAAGTGATTGAGGGGTGTTTTCATAATTTGGGGACAGTTACAGAGACACCAGTGGCGTACATTGAGAGCAGTGCGCTTGGCCTCATTATCCTGTTAATAAAAATTAAGTCGTTTCCAATATCCAAATTTTGGCGGATAATTTAAAATTTCTCTTTAAAATATTTAAATAGAACTCATGATTCACAATATCAACAAAAAGTATCAAATTACCTAATTCTGTGACCGATTTACACCCTACGCAAGAACATTTTATCTCCATGTTTTATTGATAAAAGATTTTTGAATTAAATTTCAGAAAATTCAAAATTGAAGAAATTGATTAGGAGGGGAACCCAAAAACTTTTTTGGTTCCGATGGCCTAAAATCTTGTAAATAAAAATAAGGAGTTTAATCCCATAAATTTTTGGGGAAGAATCTTCATTTCCATGTTCAGCATGGAAGTGAAGGTGTTCTGGCGTGGGGGTTAAATTGCCTCAGTTTAGGAAATTTTTTTTTCACGGTTTTATGAATCATGAGCTCTATTTAATTTTTTTAAAAAGTTTTAAATTTACCCCCCAAATTTTATTTTAAGCGACTTAATTTTTTAAAAATAATAACCAAAGAACTGCTCTCATTATCGCCACTGGTGTCTCTTAACCCCCCCAAATTGGAAAAACCTCCTCAATCACTTTTTTTACCCAGTGCATATTTAGTAATTCTGAAAAAAAAAAAAAAGGAAAATAAACACAAAAATTAAAAAAACAATGAAGAAAATTTTAGAAACCGATGCGTTAAAAAAAACTGATTAAATCCATCCAAAAGACGCAAAACTTTGGGGGAACTAAAAATATCCTAAAAATACAAAGAAAAGAAATACAATTTTAAAACTTAGTTAATTTTTGTTAAGGACAAGCTTTTTGGGGCAATTTTTTAGTAGGTCTTTAAATTTTTTAAAAAATAGTTATATATTTTAAAAATAATTATGTTATTCCTTAAAATAAGTTGCGATATCAAAAAAAAATTAAACTGGTGTGCAAAACTTAGCAACAATGAAAAAATTTAGCAGATAGCCATGAAATTGCAAAAAAGGGGAGGTCTGGAGATCAGTAGAGGGAACACGTAAGTCAGTAGAAACGTCATGCGTATGCAAATATCAGGAACAAAACGTCAGAAGCGATGTGGGTACGCAAAACGTGTGATGTGGGCCCGGCGCGCTGCTCAACAGTAGAATGAAATGAAGGACGGAGACGCAATTCACCATATTCTCTGCAAGTGCCAGTGAGTCAGTTCGTGAAATATGGCTAGAAGAAATCACCTGGATGACTTCACACGTGGAAGAATGATCGGAAAGCTGGAGGAGGGGCATACTGTCACCAGTGTACCAGAGTTCGGAACCCAACAAAAGTGTCGTTTCGCACGCTTGGAAAGCGTTCCCAAACCAAAAGGTACAGCTGTTAGAAAGGTTGGTGTGGCCGCCCGAGGACGACAACTGCAGGGGATGACCGATATATCATCCTGCAGACGAAAAAAGTTCGACAGCAGTCAGCAAGCGCCATTGCTCAGAAACTCTGTACAGCAACAGGTCGACAAGTGTAGGGGTTTTTACTGTGGTCAGACGCCTTCACAAAGGGGACCTGTTCACCCGCCGTCCTGAACGCTGCCCCCCGTTAAAAATTTTCACCGAAGCCACCGTTACAGTGGGCCAGAGAGCACAAAACTGGACAACTGATCAATGGAGTCGTGTTCTCTTTACGGATGAGAGTCGGTTCAGTACCAGAAGCGATTCTCAACGCTTTTTGATTTGGAGAGATCGGGACCCGATTTTATCCCCAGTAACATCAAGGAAAGAAAATCGTTACGTTGGTCCTGGAGTTCTTGTCTGGGTTGGCATTATGCTGAACGGCGGAACTGAGTTTCACATTTTCGACAGAGGGTCTGTAACTGGGGATCGCTATTGTGAGGGAGGTACTTCTTCCCCATCTGCATCTTTCCGAGGTGCCATTGGCCCAGATTTCATCTTTATGGATGACAATGCACTGCCACATGCACTCTTGCTGTTGAGGAGCTGCTGGAAAGTGAAGATATCACTCGAATGGATTGGCCAGCGTGCTCCCCAGATTTAAATCCCATCGAACATGTGTGGGATGCTTTGGGGAGACGTATTGCCATACGCTCACATCATCCGGAGTACAACCAACAACTCAAACAGATGTTGATTGAGGAATGGGCACTCCTACCTCAAGAAATGTTGCACCAGCTGGTTCTGAGTATGCGGAGACGGTGCAAAGCAACCATTGTAGTAAGGGGAGGGCATATACCATATTAAGGAACATCTGCTTGTTGTTCTTCCTGTTGGATAGACAATCTTGAGTCACGATACTATGCGTTCAATAAAGCTTGTTTTTGTTTGATTCCATACCGTATGCGTTGTATTCCTTTTTCAGCGCCGATGCTTTCGTCATCCTTTACCTACATAATACTCTCCCTCATTTCAGAATTTCATGTCTCTCAGATGATTTTTCGTGAAGTTATGGCAATAAACCCACCTGTTGCTTAAGTTTTTCACACCAGTGTACAATTACAATATATTAATTTTTATTAGTCGAAAACATTGTTTTATAAGAAAATGCAAGTGTATGAACACTATTGTGGCCCACTGTATATATATAAAGGAATAAAATATATAGATTTTTAAAGATATGTATGTTAAAAAACTTTTAAAACTTCTCGTAACTTTGAAATAAAGTTTAAAATGAAGATACTTCTAATTAAACGAGAAAAAATGTAATTCACAATAAAAAATCTTTTCGTTTTAAGCTCTGGTAGTTCGTCATTATATAGACAATAATGCAATCGTCAAACTATGAGGAACAAAATAATAAGCATTTGTTTTTCCAGTAGCTTATTCTGCTTTATATATAAGGAAAGTTTATTAAATTCTTTGCATATATTTTTGTGATAATTGTGGCAAACATTAAAGAAGTTCTTAATTATATCTTTATGCAAACGATTATTAGGTTTTTTTATACGTTGATTTATTTTTTTGACAACCGATTATTTTTCAGTCTTTTTTTTTTAAAAATTTTATTATTGTTCTAAATATTATATGTTTTGCACTTACAAAAGTCGCAACATATTTTTAAATGCATTTGATTTGCTTCATATTTTTCTTGCACTTTTGACTCTTGACCGAATTTCTCAATGTCAAAAATTGTTGAATTTTTCAACAAAATAAATTTGAACAAATACTATAAAAAATTATTGTTCAGAAGCATAAAGATAAAACTTTGAAACTATTACTTGTCTTGGAAATCACATGAAGAATAAAAACAAGTATATTATTGATATTTATTGCTAACGTTGTGGAAGCGGAAGTATTTTTCCTTTCCAAACCAGTATCGTCGTCTGTTCATCACCTGATAATGTCGAGAAATGGAGACGGTGTGCTTAGTGACTTTTAAACAATGATTTACGATCCATACCTGAGGTTGTTAAAGTACTTAGGAATTTATGTGACATCTGCTGCAGGAAGAATTGGAAGAAACAAATTAACAAATATCCTCTGTCTGTTGGATTTTCAGTTTGATTTTTTAGAATGCTCCGATTTCAGATAATGGCATTATTTATTTTTTTCTTTGCATAGTTGGAAGAAAAAGGTTTCAATGCAGATCTGTTCATTATTTTAGCAAATAATATTTGGGTACAATTATATTGGATATAATTAATAATAGATTCCAGTTAGAGAAAGACTTTTAATGCCTATAAAAATGTCGTACTATGAAAGGTAAGAACATTCAGAAACAATTATATAACACACACAGATATTTATACACATACATATTTTTACAATTCATTCAGATTTTCGTTTGGTTTAGGTACATGGTGATTATAATTAAAGTTTTTTTCTAAATGCTGTAAAAGATGACCCCTTGTACAGAATGACTTCAAATTTGAATTGAACATACTTGAAGGAGAAAACGATATGGAATGGAAAAAAATTAATTGGTATTTTCATTGTTGCTTTTTTATGTGATTTTTGGCCCGAGGACAATTAAAAACCAATTTTTCCCATCCTTTGTGCTACGACCATCCATTGTGGTAGAAGAGCTTTTCCTAAGACGTGCAACAATTGTCAAATGGCTTGGAAGATCCAAAACAATCATGGGCATTGAACTGTACTGTTAGTTTAATGTGCAACGCATGTCAAAGCCTTTATAATTCGATTGGTATACTTTTGAACTTTTTTATGCCGTATCTTTCCCCCACCTTTCCAAGTACATCCAGTTCAAATTTGAAGTCATTCTTACAGCATTTTAAAAGTGGATACGATAATCGATCAGCACCATTTAACGATAACCACCTTGTATTTTTGGACCTAAGCACTTCAGGTAATGTTTTTGAATAATAAAATACATGCGTCTTTTCCCCTACTAAGTCATGGTAGAAATGGATTTGATCTTGTATTACACAAAACTTTTTTTTGAACATGAATGTTTTTTAAGCATAAAAAAAAAAATTTTTTCTAAGCAAATGGTTAAAGTAGGTTTTAATGAAAAAAAAAAAACATTTTACCAAAATTTATTCTTTAAGTCCCTTAACCCACAAAATAACAAGATGAAAAATAATATAATAAATAATAAAAAATTTTCCATCATGCTTTTGGGAATTTTATTTCATGTTTGGATATAGACCACAAAAAACGTTTTTAGTTTCCCCTGGGTCACGTGACTACAATTTTTTCCGTTGTATCTTTTCCCATGAGCAAGATTTTCCAGATAAAACTGACCGCCCCTTTAAAAATTTCAAAATCTTTGCTGCAAACAAGTAAAAGCTCAAATAAGCCTAAAAAAAAGAGAATATAAACGTTTTTTCCGCAATAAAAGGCACTTGCATGACTATACTTTATTTCATAAACGAAAACTATGTTAAACAAATCTATTCATTCGAATAAATTCCCTTCTCAAATGTCCATGGCCTACACAAGTTGCTCAGATACTTTGCGAGGTAATAACGTTAAACAACGTGATTTATCTGACCTATGTTTTCGCTTTTCCCCGGAGGCGTCACCCCGTTTTATAAAAAAAACTTAAAAAAGATTCAATTTAATCAGTTTAAAAAAGCAATCTAATGCTAAATGATAAATTTATGCTCATAATCTTAGGAGATGATACAGGTTTTTTAAAGGGCTATATATGGTTAAGGTTTTCACTTATATTAGAATGTTACTATGTTACTGTTCACACGAAAGAGCTTGTTTAAAATGTTGAATTAATATACATATATAAAAAAAGTTTTCTCTTTTGAAAGGTTCGTTTTATTAAACATATATTTCACTGATGTATAATTAGAGGAATTACAGTTATTTATGTAATGTAAGAATGATTCTGTAGCTATATATGATGAGACAATCACTGGTGTAGCTAGTCCTGGGTGGGCCCTGAATCGAAGATTCCGGGGGCCTCTTTTTGGGGCCCCTTAAAATCTCACGAAGCACATGTTGGGGCCCCCATCATGATCTCTGATAATGAGCTACGTCCCTGAAGACAATTATACACTATATACTCATGTAAAGAAATACTTCCTTTTCAATCGGTAATTCTCAAGTGAATGTTTGTTCACGTCGCACTGTAAAGCAACATGAGTGTGCTATTGGTGAAACTCGTAAATCTGAGATAAGTTAAGTTACAAGCACAACATCTGAGCTCGTAGCTCACTTTCCTAGGTTCTACACCACGCCAAAAAAACCTTTTTGATAATTTAACGTGCATCGCCCCCTAAAAGTAGTTCTTCAGTGGCACTGAGAGGCTCTAACTAATGACACGCCGACCGTGAGTCTGTGACCCTGACCACTAAGCTATCACAGTCCTCAATAGTTCTTAAAGTTTTTTTTCCAATGACGGATTACAAGGTAGTTGCACACAAAATAAGAGACAGAAAAGATTGACAAATAACAAGACACATAAGTCCATATGTTTTATAAATTACAAAATTTTGTGTTTAGCTACAGTATCTCTCCCATGGACCCCAGAATTATGCACGGCAGGTGAAATGAATGGGTCCATTTTTTTATTGAGTCGCACAGTTTAAAAAGGGGACCTGGGAAATCCTTTTGTGTTTAAGTGTTTATATAAGCAGGCGTGGCTAGTGGAGATTCGAAAATCGACCACAGCTCTCTCGCACTGCCATTTTGAAATATCAAGAATTTGCTAAACCATTTTTTGTTTTGTTTATTTTTCTGGTTGAATTTCGAGCAGAAGTGTTCTCTCTAGTACTTTTTAATGATTCTCTTGGAACTATAGAATGAAACTCTATTGCTAGAGGTTTGAATGATTTTTGTTCTCTTCTTTGCTAAGCAATCGACATTTTCAGCCCCATCAATCCCACAGTGTGATGGAACCCATTGCATGGGCATTGCAATGTAAATCCACCCCCGGAAACGTAAATTATTACGACTAAGTGATCTGCAACGTCGCCATGTGTCGCATTCAGTGCTCTTCTCTACATGTTCTCCGGTGGAATGCAGGGGGTTTATCTCAGGTAAAGAAACATAGTTCTCAAACTATGATGCAAGAAGCCCTGGAGTTCCCGAAGGCTTTCCAAAAAGTATGCAGGCAGCTCAAAATAGGCACCAATTACGTAATATAAAGTCAAAACTCATCATGTTTATTTATTTAGCAATTCAAACTACAGTTTAATAAGTAATATAAAAATAAATTTTTTAAGTCAATTCCTACTTAGATCAACAAAGAAAAATTTTATTTTAGCTACTTTTTATAAAATAGTTACAATTAATATTAATACGTATATACATAGGACAGAATCACAACATTAAATGGTCATTAATTTTATTAGTTATCATTAAAAAGTCTATTTCATCAAAACAATCGTTTATATAAAATTTCAGTTCCTGATGTTTTAAAAAGTGGAAAAAACCTTTTTAAGTTCTGACAAAGTCGCCAAAAAAAGATCCAACTGGCTGTATTTGTAATTTTTTTAAAAAATTAGTTTTAATCAATTAATTTTATTAATTTTAATTAAATTAATTGTCATCCAAAAAAATTTTGTATATAAAATTTCAGCTCAATGGAGCGCCTTAAAATGTATTTTATTAACGATTGAAAATTCCACCAAGATAAATAAATAAATAAAAAAATTAATATATAGAGAGTGTGAGTTAATAGTAGGAATTGAAAAAATATATTGTGTCGAGACGAACGCCTAGAAGATGATTTTGTTTGGAAAAAAAAGGGAGTGCCAATTTCGGGCAATTTCGATGGAAATGTGCGGTATCAAAATGATTCTATAATAATCTTTTTTCGAATACGTTTTATAAATTTTTCAGGGAAAGTGGAAGAGCATAACTGTTTTCTCTGTCCCTCAATGCCATAATCGAAAAATAAAATTTGACAAAACTGATGCATCTTCCATTGTTCTAAACAATCAAAAAGTTAGTAACTTAATCATTAGTGAGTCTTATTTACATCACTGAGTTATACATTGAAGCAGAATTATGAAAAAATAGTGAGAATGACTTTTTTTGCTTCCGTTATATTTCAGCCATTCAATAAAATCACATCTTTTTAAATGTTTTTTACTGCATCTTGTAAGCCAATTTAAGTATTTATTTGATAACTAGAAATAAGTAAAAAAATTTAGTTATATTTAAGAAAAGTTAATTTTGTTAATTTATATCGCGTGTTATTTAATTTTAAGTTCATGAACACGATTCAGAAGATATCATGGTCACATGACAGATACAATCACGATTTCGACCAATCAATTCATGCGCTTCATCATTGTCAACTTTTTTGATTTAAAAAGAAAAAAAAAGAATTTTCTTTAAAAAAATGCGTATTTGTAAGAAGTATAAAATAAGTCACAAGTAAAGAAATTCACTTGATTTAAAAGAATTTACACTGTATGGAAAAAAGAATTTTTGCTTTCTTTTGTAAAAATTTTGGAGGAATTTTAATGATAGTTGATTATTACTTAAACATTAAATTTGAGATTATACACAAAACTGCATGGTACGAAAAGTTCAAAATTGACTGAACACGTGACAAAACACCTGATTGTATTTGTTATTCGATTATCACGCGCGTGAACTGAATCATTTACTAACTATTCCTTTAATTACATAAAGTGCTTTTAAAAAAGAGAGTTACTAACAAGATGCGGTACTTATTTACTATCAGAACAATCGCCAGATCTATTAATAACTGGCCAAGTTGGCATGACCAATTTTCTATGTCATACGCGCTGAATTGGCAACCAGGTTCTTCGTTTCACATTATATCACCAATTGTCACCATTATGTTGTGATAATAAGTAAATACCCAAGATGCTAAGCAATTTTTTATATTCTCGACATTAATTTATTTTGTTGTGTTAATTAGAAATTAAACTACTAATTCAATAGAAAGATAACAATCATGCTTTTACTATTCGGATTTATTTTCACCAGAAAAGGAAGAAAAATTCACAATCGAATTAATTTTTTAATTTTATTGTGCAATAGGATAAAATTGAAACATACAAGGGGATTCATAAAGAAGTATACACCTTCCAGATGATGTAAAACAGTAATAGTCAAACACAGGCACCAACCTCAGCGAACCGTAAGGCAAATGTATTTTTAAAGTTTGTTAATAAAGCCTGAAGTTGAATAATAAAGCCTAGTAAATTATCATTAAATATTTTCTTATACAGAAGGTCTTTCGTACTTAATGCAAACGATTTATAGGTTATTTTCTCGTTTGCATTTTGAGATAAAATTTTGGCAACTTCAGAATAATCATTTGATAATGTTTTCTTTTGATTGGAATGTAAAATAAAAAAATTTTTTTTAAAAAATGGCTCCTAAAATTCATAGATGACTTGAGGGTTACGTAACTGTGCTTTCCGAGGAGAAATATTCGCATCAAGAGCGGTGCTAAAATCTCTGTTATTGCACTCCAAAAGAAAAGCATTTATAATACATTGAATTTGAAAGGAAAAAGAAAAACTTCTAGGAGAAAGTAAAAATGAAAATGTACCACGAAATCTCGTTCTAAGATTGTTCAATCGCAGGAAACTATCAAGAAAGAGAAGTTTGTGGTCCTAAAAAATCCACCGACTGAAAGTTTCATTGCATCGAAGCTAGGAATGTCTTCCCGCACTGTAAGTGAAGTCATACATAAAGATTTTAAATTGAAAAAGATGTTTAAGCTTAAAATTCATCTGTTTTTACCAAAACATATTGCTGAAAGAAAAACAAATTGTAGAAAATTATATTAAAAACACCTAGCTGATGTAAAATGGAAATTTGTGGCAACAATCGATGAGACATTGCTATACTTAAGTGACTGTAATAAAAGAAGATACATTTTCTATTACTCAACTGACGGTAATGACCTTACAAAATGGCTTCGTGAGGGTACAGAAAAGTTCCCAAAGGGATTCATGATAGCTACAGGATTTTGTTACAAAATCAAAACAAAAATAAAAAGAGTATCAAATAAAGCCAAAATTAATTCATTCTATTATCAATAAAATATTTTAGAATCAATTTTTGAAAAATAAATTCCGGCCTTATTTGAAGAGCAAATTGATATATTTGAGCTTCATAGGGACAAAACCTCTAGTCACACCTCTAGTTGATATATTCCAAGAGTTAAATATCGTAGCTCTTTCCATGTTAATGGTGGAACATCAGAGTCACTTAACAAAGTCCATATAGGCCCTTTTTCTCGCCCAGCCATTTTCTTCAATTGCTTGTTGTGAGTAATTAGGCTTCTTCACTAAATCTAGCACTCACTGGGCAATTACAGTGTCGTCCTAAATATTGTTAAGTATTGCTGGGAGGAAAGCATTAAGAATTGCACAGACAATTTAAACATCTCTAATATATGGTATTTGAACATTTGGGATAATATTGTTTATAAAGCTCTTCAGTTCTTGAGCTGGCCGTTTACTGTTTCAACTACCTAACGAATCAATGTCACCAAAAGTGTCTCATTATTATCTTCTGTAGACAACTGTGCTTATTTTTCCAGGAATGCCGGCATTTTAGGTACTATGTCCATTTCTTTTAAAAGTCCAAAAAGTCTGACTCACGGACAAGCTATTTTGTTTCGTCTAACATTACGTGCTCTATGCACTAAAACAAATAACAGTCAGTTTTAAAGCCTTATTATTGTAGTATTTGAAAGATAAAAAATATAATGGTGCTTAAAGCGCTTAGCAGTATTTTTTTAAATGAGAGTTAGAAAAAGCACTTAAAATAACAAAACTCAACGAATTTGCCAAGTTTGATGACTTTTTTTTATGTGACTTGCTATTTTTTCCTTACTATTTTAGATTAAAAGTAAAGATCAATACCCAAACTTCACATAAATATGATAATACAGCTCCGATAAATACTTTCAATTTTCATGACTATGATGCTTGAAAAAAGGCCAATCTTTACCCACCTCCTTTGAACTGGTTAGTCTGTTTTCTTTCTTTTTCATTTTTATTTTTAAGTATTTTTAAATACAAGTATGATATGCAACTACAATGTGAATAACAAGCTCCCAAATTAAAAAAAAATATATATCGAAATATTACGCACTTTTTTCACAGTTCTACAACCTTGTTTTCCCAGATATGAATATCAGAGTACGAATCCTGCGCGTGTGCAGTTTTGGCCCGCCTCCTTGGATAATTCACATATTTTATCACTTCTCTTAATTATACGCGATGCAACTTTATATTCACAGTCTAAATAATTACGCCCGTTAGGGAGACATAAAAACAAAAACGTGTACTATTTTGTTAGGTTGGCGATCCCTGAACATATATGGAGATAATTTTTAAAAAATTTCTATTAAATACCGAAAAACCGGTATTTAAGCCTGTGAATACCGATATTACAAAATTGTACAAATGGTTCAATATTCGGTATTCCGGTATTGCAAACCCTATTAGTGGCTATTGTGATAGCTCTTCGAAGGCTCTTCTGCCTAGAACAGTCAGAATTCTAAAATTCATTAAATCATTTTGGTTGTGCATGACCAATTCCCATTTTCACTAGAATTATTTATAAACATTAAAAAAAGATACTAGTTACAAGTTTACTGATTTGAATGCATCACATATAGTTACATCACCTAGAATTAGCTGTCATGAAACTAAATTAATAGCATTTCCATTGAAAATAATTGTATAATGTATACAAATATTTTAAAATTTCCAATTTTTATATTTAACATGTTTTTTAAATTGTTCCAAAAAAAATTCAGTTTTACCAACTGTTTTCGAATATAAAACAGTGTTATGATAGAAGAGTTTTCAGAAAACCGAAAACGATTAAATCTCAATAAATAAAATAAACAGTGAGAAAAATTAGAGTTATATAAATTATTAAATTAAAGCAGACGATAATAGTATGAAAAAAAGAGCAATTTCCAACGTTAATAGATATAGTATTTAAATATATATAATTTCAAAGATCATATATTTCATATTTATAAATTACATATTTTGATTTATATTCAAATCTAAAGCAACTGCGTAGCTTCTTTTTTGTATGTAGTAATCTCCTTGAGTCCTGGTGGCGGATAAAGAGTCATATTAGGCTGTCAAATAGTGCGAGTTTTCACTGATTTTTTCCACACCTTAATCTTTTTTAAATCTTAAAAACTGTAAATTAAATAAATAATTTATAATTATTAATAATTTGTGTGAGTGTGTGTGTGTGTTTCCTTACTTGTCTCAGATTTTAAGCCGAATTTTCTCTCCAAGTTTGGTTTTCCTAGATTAAAAAAGGAGTCATATAAACATATACGGAAATCACGATTTTTGCAGTTATACGGAAAACAGCTCATTTTCACCTCCATTCACGCAACACGTACATTTTAGTAAGATTTAGTACAGAATGGACAATCCGCATAAGACCATGCATTGTATTTCATGTTTGAGATCGAAGGACGCTTATTTCTTCGCACATTTTAGTAGTTTTAGATAACGCTGAATGGCAACGAACGAAGCGGAGTTTTTGAAGACCACGAGAACTCAATGAACTGAAATTGCTCAACAGTTTTCCTTTGTTTGCGGCATGACCTCATTTGTTCGCATCACATTTTTCTTTTTTGTTCCATTTTGTACCGAAAAATGATTAGGATTCAAACAGCAGACAAGATTTGAACGCTCTATGGGTAATGTGTGTTAGAAAAGCACGTTTTGTCGAAAGATATTCTTTTTGGTTGTCAGGAAACTGAAAAATTTTATTAAACAAGCATTAGCTTAAGGTATCCGACTAAGTTCGGAACCGTGATTTTAAAAAAGCGCATAAATGGATAATTTTCATGATATTTAGTGTCACTTAGATTAGAACACATGCATAAAATTATTTTAAGGACATTTTGACAAAATTTTTTTATTTAATTACAATATTTTGGCAAAAAATTAACTTAGAATAATCTTTTTTCAAAATGTTCTCCTTTTGGGAAAAATGCTTCTATTATAATAATATTTTGCCTGTATATAGCTCAAACCTCTGTATGGAGGCTCAACTATGATTTTTGAAAAATTCACATTATTTTCAGAGTTACAACCCATTAAAATAACTATTGGCGTTTTTTTCTTAAAATTTTCCCCCTCCGTTATCTTGAAATATGAATAAACACACTTATAAGTTATATATTTCAAAAATTCTAGTTGAGCCTCTGCAGAGAGGTCTGAGCAAAATATTATTATAATAGAAGCATTTTTCACAGAAGGAGATCATTTTGAAAAAAGATTATTCTAAGTTAATTTTTTGCCAAAATATTGTATTTAAATAATTTTTTGTCAAGGTTCTTAAAACAATTTATACATGTATTCTAATCTAAGTGACACTAATGAAATTATCCATTCCTGCTTTTCCGGTATCGATACCTTAAATTGTTTTCGGCTAATGTTAAAGTATAGGACCCGAATTCGGAATATTTTTTCAGTTATAAAAGTACTCAAACATTAATATTATATTCTGGCTTTACTATCCTGTAGAGAATAGCTTATTTTATCATACTACTCATTTTTATCCGAGTTTTGAAGCATTTTTTCTATTATAAAATGTGTTTCGCATTTTTTCTCCAGTACCGTAATGCTAAATGAGCTATCCCTTTACATGTTATAAGGAAAAACTAATTATTTATGAAATATTTTAAAATTTTAAAAATTATATTATTAACAAATGCATGAGTTATAATGTCACAGATTTTTATAAAAATTGAATAAAAATCGAAAAAGTGCTCCGCGTTAAGTTTACGCTCTTGTGTATACGGCGAAAAGAGCCTTAAGCAAATTCCCTCCTTTGAGTAAATAATATAATAAATGAAATTATTTAATGATGTTGATTCATGTGACGTCATAGTCACATGATAGTGAAAGCCACGTGATTCTAGCCAATCAATTCAAAAACTCATGTGACGTCATAGTCACACGATAAAAACTATCTTGTGTTTCAAACTAATCAGTTCACGTGCTCCGTTGTTGCCAAGTTTTGCTCTTTGCAGAAACTTTCTCTTAAAAAGTACATATGTATACAAAATGCATTTTATTTAAAAGTATAAGCATAAAATACGACTTTTTTTAATTTAAAAAAATCTTTTTGAAATTTTTTTTCCTAACATTTAAACATCTTAAACCAAATATGAAATTTGAAATTTCATCTGAGTTTTACAAATAGAACAAGAACAATTTTTTTAATGTTTGTTTTGAATTCAATGGAAAACACGTGTTTGTTTTTATCATGTGACTTCATGAATCAAGCCCATTGAAGGAAGAAATGCTTAACATTCCATTTTTTGCACTGATGGATGTAAAATTTGTCATTGATAGATATTTAAAAATGACATTTTAAAATTTTTTTAAAAAATTGTTATGCAATAAAATTACTCGCAATTAAAAAGAAGTAACGCTTTATTATTTTTTAAATTTATACAAATACTTCTCATTATTTTCCACTTGCGTCTTACACCGATGTAATTTAGTAGCAGTTACCCACATTTGATGGGAATATTTTGATTCTAAATTTTTTTGCAATTAGCACTGTTGATTAAAATAAAGAAAGCTACAAAAATTAAAATTCAAGTCGATACCTCTAAATTTGCTTACACTATTAGTGAAGAAATTCAGAAAATAAAATACCAACTCTAACATAATTTTTTTCAATTCCTATTATTAGCTCACAATCTCTATTTATTTATCTTGGTGGAATTTTCAATCGTTGATAAAATACATTTTAAAGCGGTCAATTGAGCTGGAATTTTCTATAGCCTACATGATTATTTTGGATGACAATATAATATAATTTAATTATAATTAATAAAAATTAATTGATTAAAACTAATTCTTTAAAGAATTACAAATACAGCCACGTTGGCATCCTTTTTGGCGACTTGTGTTAAAACCTGAAAAGATTTTTCTCACTAGTTAAAGCATTCAGTTGGACTGAAATTTTATAGACACGATTGTTTTGGATGACAATACGATACTTAAATGATAAATAATAAAAATTAATGACCACTTAATGTTGTGATTCTGTCCTATGTATATACATAGTTATATTAATTGTAACTATTAATAAAAAGTAGCTAAAATAAAAATTTTCTTTGTTGATCTAAATAGGAATTGACTTAAATTTTTTTTATATTACTTATTCTCTTACTTAGCTTGGTTTGATTAATAATTGCATTGGAAACAACGAGAAGGCTACTTACTATAGAGAATCTTATAATTTTGAACGTGTTAAAGTATAAGGATGAAGCCTCAGGTAGTACTCCACATTAACTCCTAGCTCCCATTTAACTATCAACAATTTTGAAGATCCGATTTACAGTAAAATGCAATAATCCATTTTATTAACCACAATGGTCTTAGCAGGAAACAAGACTCAAACCCGCATCTTGATTTGAATATCATCGTCCACGAAGTTAGAGACTGACCTCTTCAGACGAAGATCAGCTAATCCAGCTATTTGCCATGCGATTATGATTCAAAATCGCGAGATTCATAACTTGTTAGATCACCTAAGCTTGCTATCAATTAAACAAATACATGTCATACCCAGAAACAACACGATAGCAACGAAACTAATAATTTTAAACTGTGATCCAGTAACAATAACCATACCTCTGAGGTGGAACTTCCCTCAGTAAATTTCTGCACTAACCGAAAGAACAAAATTCAAAGAGAGACAAAGACGAGAAATTCAAAATGCATCATCCTTTCTATACAATGTGTATACATTAAGTAAAAAATACTGTTAATATCTGCCAACAACCTTTCTCATTTAAATGCTTTGAAAATGTAAAAAATATTATAGCTAGCAGTATATTACCGTGAAAAATGCAATTGAATAGTTATATATCCTACATATAAACAGAGATCCTTAAAAAATTTATCACATTTCTGAGATTTTCAGTTTTTGGCCTTAAGTACCTAGATAATTATTTTTACATGATATTTGGTATTTCGGGAACTGTCTAACAATATTTTGACTGCTAATAATTTAGTATTATGTTTTTAATCTTATGCTATACTTAAAAACTTATTCTTGCATTATTTCTCACTCAGGTAAATATAGAGAAAGGTTGGCTAACCTTAAAAAATTGTGTTTAATCCTAAGAATTTAAATTCTTAAATTTAAAAAGTTTGCTATTATATTACTGTGATAATGTGATTTTGACTTATATTGTCCTGTTATATTTCTGATTATTGCTTTGCTTATAACTACAATAAAAATTTAGTACATGATTATAGAATACATACATGATTTCTAACCTCTTGACAGATGTATGGCTAAGTTTAATATTCATTTATGCGACATTATATTCAAATACAGTGAAACACGTCTAACGCGAAAACGCTTAAGCCGAAATATTGGTTGACACGAAATAATGCAACGGTCCCAACAAACTATTATGTATTTTCATACATATTTTTTTTCTTAACACGAAAAGAAAAATCGCTGAACATGAAAATATTTCCCTTCTGGGAATGAACATAATACGGAAAACACCAGAAATTTAAGGGGATGTAAAATAAAAGAAAGGTGGTTTCCCATTATTTTTCTGTACCGATTGGACAGTCCTACTGTATCATCGAAGGAATTTGTTGCAGTAGATGATGATAATACGTACAAAGCCCTAATTATGGCAGACAAAGAGATTTTGGAGTTTGTTCAAAACTCAAAAAGTATTGATAAAGATTCCGACGCTGAAAATGAAATGAAAAATGCAGCTTCTCTTACCGCATTATCCGAAATAAGGAACACCATGAAAGTATGAGCAACGCACATACCAATGGGGAAACGAATAACAAAATGAGAGACATCGAACAATTTGTTGATAATTTGATGCTAAAAAAGACAAGGTAAAAAATCAGATTATTTTCTAAAAACTCAATAAATGTTTTATTTTTTAAAAAAACTTGAAAATTGTGTATTAAATTTCATTATGTTCAAGTGATTGTTTTTGTTTCATTGATTTTTATTAAGTATGTCCATATATAAATATCTAAGTAAACACTCCAATAAACTTGGTTTTATTGAATATATAGGTTTTTTGCAATGTCCTTTAACATGAAATTCTTTTAACACGAAAAAATATGTCGGTCCCTTCAGTTTCATGTTAAACGATTTTCAGTGCATCTTTATTTAATCAACTTAATTTAATCAAAAAAGTTATTTCTCATGGCGCCAGTCTTTTAAAATATGATAAAATAACTCTTGCCAAACCCTCTCGTTTCTTACGATGTAACGGCAACTTAGTTAATTATATTCAAAATTATGTCACTGGAACAGCCCACTTTAAGCGAAAGTGGAATAGAGAATCAAGTCACTGATGAAACCTACTTCATTTATAATTATAGCTTTCTAACAAAGATTACACGCAATTAATGTCACGACATTGTTTGAGTAAATAAACCGCTATCCATTTAGACACGCTTTAGATAACAATTCAAATTGAAGAATACAAAGTAAAGAAGTATTATTGAGTAGAAGCTTTTAGATTTGATAGTACTATGTTTTTTCGGCAGATATTTTTGGGTGAAGGTATGCAGTAAATATAAATTAAAATTTTCACTTTTTTACATTAACTGTACAAGAAGTTATTATTCATTAAATTTCACAACCGTCTTCTTATGTGTACTTGATTGCGTTGCACTCATATACAGAGTGTCCGGGCTTAAAGTATACAAAAGCAATGATTCATGAAAACAGAACTACCCATCAGAATGTAACAAACTGTTTATCCGTGGATTGGAAACCCCTCCGAGATTTTTCGGGTCTAGTCCGATCGGCCGCACGTGTGTGCATTATTCGGCAATCGCAGACGATAAACTTTTAAACACTGTCTTCATTAGTACAGATGTGGACGCCACAGTAAAAGGTGCAGCGCGTACTTTGATTAACGGAATTTAAATCAGTCACGCGTGTACAGCGACGTATTCGAACAGAATGGAATGTCGTTACTGGCTTGTTTAATATACTTATCAGGACTCTTACAAAATGAATCACTCACTCGATCAACAGTGTCTTCTATCACGAAAACTTAAGGATACTTGCCAGTTTTTGAGATACCAAAGTTCCTGTCTCCTTTAAATTTCTGCGCCATAGGTGGATAGATTTAATGTCGAAGAGTTGGCATTCCATTCTGTTCGAACACGTCGCTATACACGCGTGACTGATTTAAATTCCATAACCAAAGTACGTACTGCACCTCTTTCTGTGGCTTTTACATCTGTACTAACGAAGTCAGTGTAAAAAGTTTATCGTTTGCGATTGCTAAATAATGCACGCACGTGCAGCCGATCGGACTAAACCTAAAAATGCTCGGAGAGTTTCTAATCCACGGATGAACAGTTTATTACATTCTGATGTGTAGTTCCGTAATAATAAGTCATTACTTTTTAATACTTTAAGGCCGGACACCATGTACTGTTAGTAATGTATAAATTTTCGGTGCTAAAATAGCTCGATAAATTTATAAAAAATAATTTCACGAATTTATGAAAAATATGAGAGTTTGATGGTACACAGTGATACTACAATCAGTAATGCTGATATTACAATAAATCTGTTGAAGAAACAAACTGTTACGTAATGGTCAACGTTTTATCTTATAATGTGATCTATTAAAAGGATTTTTTATTTTATTTAGTTAACCGTATATGGAACTTTGCATTAGACTCTTAATTGAGTTCTGCCATGTTGAGCTATGATAAAATGTCGAAAAATATCACTTAACCTGATACTTCGTAATACAAATTTCCATATTCGAAATGCAAAAATTTTCGAACTCCAATTAAATTTAATAAGTGACTGTATCCTACATTATCTCACGTAACTTTACATTATTAATGCAGTCTTGAATTCGATATCGAAAAGGAAAGTTTACATTCTAACACAGAAATAGACTGTTGTTCGACGATATATGTACATTAGGAACATGTTATCAGACGGATTGTTTCAGATACCCGATCTAAGGAATCATTTTCCTGAAATGTCTTATTCGCGATGAAATTTGTTATTGGATCTCGCTACCCGAGTGTTTTAAGCTCCTGTCAATATATTATCAGTATTCTTCAATTAATAATGTTTTATCGATCAACCGGGTAGTATAAGTGAAAAAGAACACGATATAAAAGTTATTAAGTTTAAATGTGTATTGGTATGTATAAGAATTAGATGAGGCTGCACTATCGAATCACTAGTTTTCGAGTCCTGGTATTACTTTGAAAACCCATTTTATAAAAGAGCTGATAAGTTATACCTGTAGAGATTTAAAGAAACCATGTTCGCGTAATCTAGAGGTCCGAAGAGTGGAGTGTTAGCTCAAGTGCAGAGTCACCACAATTTGATTGAGCTTTAGAATTACGAGGTCCACTGCCAAAAACTTACCGCTTATTATGAGTGCAACAATATATATAATAAAGCAATTAACCAGTTAAGAAGAATCACAATTTTAGCCAAGATAGTAAAAAATACTAAGAAACATATTTGAAGAACTATTGAAGAAATAAAATGAACGTTTATTAATTTCACACTCTGAAACAACACGAAAGCTTTTTGCGACTATCCTCGTAATTTTACATCATGGTCAATTGCGAGGAAGACACCAGATTTTTTTTTTTTATTTAATTTATATTTGCAAAACTCCTCATGCTCCGCAAAGCATAACATGAGGCTTACAGACGTAAGTGGTAACTCAATTAAATCATAACAAAACAAATTTGGAAGAAGTGAAGAAAAAAAAAAGGAAAAAAACAAAAACAAAAGGGGGAAAAAAAAAACAAGACAAAACAAAAATAAAAGGAAGAGTGGCAATACACAAATATAAAAAGGGAGGTACCAATATATAAAAAATTTAAAAATCTATACACAAATACAAAAAAGGGAGGTACCAATATATATAAAATTTTAAAAATCTATACAGTAGACAAATTTTCTTAAGACATTAAGGCTCTCAGTACATTTAACCAACAAAAGATAAAACAGGTGGCCAGGAAATACCTAAACATTTCAACTCCTTTCTGAAATTTTCTTTTTTACAGAAAAAAAAGTTTACAATACAACAATACATGTTCCACAGTTTCAGCATCCTGACCACAGAACAAATATCACTACCAATTAAATTAAATCTAGATAAATAGCTATTAAAATTTCCATGGCCTGTTAGAATCTGGGATAACTTGAAATCAGTAACAAAATTTTTACATTTAAGCCGTTGATAAAATGGTTGGAAAAACCTTTTAGTCCACAAAGCTTTAGGCGAGGCCAAATTCGGTTTCCAGGAAGAAACAGTTCTTTCCCAAGCTAAATGTTTCCAGTGGGACAATGGCACAGACATAAAAAGGTTCACATCTTGGCAAGTTGCCTTTTTGGGCCCAAATTTGATCCGCTCTGTCATTGCCGAGATTTCCGCTATGGCTGACATATGAAAGTGGATGTCGCAGTCTAAGTAGTAAAGAATAGACTGAACCTCTACAACAAGTTTTTCTGTAGAGTTTACATTTAGCAAACAATGGAGTGAAGAGAGTGAGTCAGTGTATTTGGTGACATCCAGGGACGTCTTAAGGCATGGTAACTGGGCCGGGGTCCAGGGCCTCGCCCTCGATAGGGGCTTCGCTTCGTTCTCGACTCTGTCTTAGTAAAATCACGATGTGGATAATTTTAATGGTTAAATATTATTCCAGTACATGTTCTTCGAAAAACAGAGAATTTCAACTGCATACCAACTGGTAAAAGTGACAAGACTGTATTATTATATGATGACCGTTGTCCATGTCTTGGTCTAGGTCTAATACCATGAGCAACCATTCAACTCATTGAGTCGAAATGATGCTATCGGTTAGGCCGGTTTGTGAGATTGTGAGTCGTGCACTTTTATTTGTTTTAATTACCGTTTGTACTAGTATTTGACAATGCATGGGATATACTGTCTACTTTTAAAGATCATAAGTAGGGCTAACTTTTGCATATAGAGGTCCAGGGCCTCAAAAAATCTCAAGATTTTTCTGAGGCTCTGGGCCTCAAAAAGTCTTAAGACGTCCCTGGTGGAACCAGAACTCGAAAAGAGTCAACAGATCAACACTGGCCACGGGTTTGTGACTAAGACCACTGACCACATAAAGAACAAGTTTTAAAAATGTTTGAGTATATAACAATAAAATATGTAACAATAATATTAAAAAAACAGAGCAAATTAACTAAGACCTCAAAAAACTAATGACAATAGTCAGAAAACATCTTTTTAGTTCTTTAAATATATTAAGGATGAAATACATTTTGTCAAACATTTCTCAAGATCGCATTACATGTGTCTTTTTTTCAGAAGGAACCAAGTTGTTCAAAAACTGTTTACTTTAATATTTAAAAATTATTTAATTGGCATGTTTATAATTTCAGATATTGAATATAACCGCATTACGACAGGTTTTATTTTTAGGTATTGTTTCATAGACACATAAATTTTGCCCTTTATTACTGAATTAGATTTGAAGATTAACGAACGATAATGTTTATTTTCCCCTTAACTTAATAATTTCGTTCTCTTTTGAAGAAATTCCCATAGGAATTTTTTTCCCTTTTTAAAAATAGCTCGTATGGGGAAAATAGATTTCAATTTATTTCAAAATTAAAAGAATAATCGTGTGAAAAAATGCAGAAAAAAATATTTTTAAAACTAATAAAATGTACATTTTAATTATGTCTTGATGCTTATCATTTACTTTCGTTTAATTAGGATTTCAAGGAGAATATGATAAATACAAGTATTGGATTTAAAACAAATATCTCTCTCTATATAAAAAGGTTTTTATGATGCTGGAATAATTCATTTATACAAAAGGTTTAGTTAGTAAAAATGGGTCATAAAAAGTTGATTTCAATTGGAGATGAGCGCCAAGAACGATTTTCCTAGGGGGAGGCTCCCTAGCATCCAGTTTTCTAGAAAACCCCGCTTACGTCATAGATCGTAATGTTATAGATTTCTTCAGTAATTTCCAGAAGCATCCATACGGCCAGCAAAAAATGTCGCCAAGTCACCAAAAATGATGCTAGTTTGGCTGTATCGGCAATATTTCGCCAAGTTTCCATTGAAATGCCATCATAATGTAAGGGACGGCGTTGCTTGCGAATATTACAATTTAAAATGTGGAGATAAAGACTTGAAATTAAAATTTTTTTCCTGCTTGTAAAGTATTGAAAAAAAAATAGAACTACATTTACAGTTTCGCAAATTTTAGCAATGAGTATGAACCGTTATATACTTTGTACAGGGGTAAGGCTAGTTCTCTTATAATTATATTATTCTAAATTTTAATTATTATTTTCGAATTAATGTTTTACTTTTAAAAGTGTCTGTTTTAAATCGACCCATTATTCTTTGTTTTCCATACACAATACCAGATAGAAATTTCACATTTCCATTTTTAGTTTATTTATTTATACACTTGTTCTCGTTCGAGTTCTTAAAAATGTCTGGAACACACAAAAGCTGTAAGAAATGAATGACTTAAATCAGATTATTTCGTAAAAATGACTGAACAATATATTTATTAAGGAAATTCCTTAATAAATTCCTTTCCCTTTGTCTAAACAAAGGGAAACATTAATTATAGGAGATTTCAAACGTTCTTTTGTGATTCCGTTCTTACTTTAAAGTAAATAATGAACTTTATTCATCTATAAATTTCGAATTTCATAAAATAAATTCCTTTTGAGGTAAAATATTAAAGATCTCTCGAATACGTTAAAGTTCTAATACTAGTACTCGAATAGTTTACACTTTTTCCTGATTATTGGAAAGCAGTTTTTTGTTGGTGTTAAATTTAGTTTCAGAAAACAAATCTAGAGAAAATCCTTATACTGGTTGCAAGATAGAGGGTCTCATGGTTGAAAATTTGTGAATTCAATGCCCTATTCAGTATTAAAAACTACATTATGGCCACACAGATAATCAAATTGAACAATCAAAATTCTCACATTGCATTATGGTTTAATTAACGCTGCACTAGAACAATGCGTGGGTGATTGACGACGATATTTGGAAGTTTGAGCTACAGTCAAGGGAGAATGAAGTCACCTCAATATAGATACCTCCCTTCTAATTTCCACACCACATCATGGAACGCATTAAGACCTAATTCCATTTAATGAACCACACTGCGCTCTCCCTTTATTTCGCAAGACGAATCTCTAAGCTCTCCTCTGTGAATCTTTCTAATTCGTGAACTTAATAATAATTCTACGATATTATTATTTTCCTCTTCTAACCTAAACTCTTTTATTTAATGTAATAACAAAATCCAAAACAGCAAAAGAATGGATATCTCCTGGATATAATATTTTTCCTGCGATTTTCAAAAATACTTTTAAATAATTTTTGAAGACCTTAAAACCCACAAGGGTGAATCATTAAGGTATCCGACTACGTTCGGAACCGTGATTTTTCAAAATCGTATAAATGGATAATATTTATGATATTTAGTGTCACTTAGATTAGAAAATGTACATAAACTGTTTTAAGAATAGTAGTACAGCAAAAAGTTATTTAAGTACAATATTTCGGCTAAAAATTAACTTAGAATAAACTTTTTCAAAATGTTCTCCATTTGTGAAAAATACTTCTATTATAATGATATTTTGCCTGTCTATAGCTCAGACCTCTGTACACATGCTCAACGAAATTTTTTGAAATATATAACTTAGAAGTGGGTTTATCCGTGTTTTGCGACAACTTAGGAGAGAAATTTTAAGAAAAAAAACGCTGATTATTATTTCTAATGGTTGTAACTCTGATAGTTGATAAATGATAGTTGAGCCTCTGTACAGAGGTATGAGCTATATACAGGCAAAATATTATTATAATGGAAGCATTTTTCACAAAAGAAGAACATTTTGAAAAAAGGTTATTCTAAGTTAATTTTTAGCCGAAATATTGCATTTAAATAACTTTTTTTTGTCAAAATGTCCTTAAAACAATTTTATATATGTATTCTAATCTAAGTGACTCTAAATATCATGAAAATTATCCATTTATGCTCCTTTTTAAAATCACGGTTTCGAACGTAGTCGGATACCTTAAAAGGACATAAAAATGTCTTCATAAGTCTTAGGGAAGGGGGATTTAATTATGTGTACATCTTTATTCTTATCATTGTTATTATTGTTGTTCTCTTGTAGGGTATTTATTGCATTAATATGGCTGTGGTAGCCTAGGGGTTATGATCACGAGCTCGTGACCAGCGTACCATAAGTTCGAGCCGAGTGCCACTGAAGATCCACCGTGTAGAGGGAGCTACGTAATTAAAATCTGTGGAGGCTCAATGTCTTCCCATTGGTGTAATATGTATTGCATTAATATGGTATTTATTGCATAATAGGAGAAGGAGGTGCTATCTCAGGAGGGCATCCTTCCATTACGAGTTACTTCCACCCAGTTACCCTCGTGTAGCTGCACAGTGCGACGTTAACATTACTTTTACTTATTGCGTTAAGAAATAACTGACAGGATATTGCGAGATTCGCCTCTAATGTTCAAATGTATATTATTTGAAACAAACTGGCGTAGTTGTTTTTTGTAAGTATGATACGGGACAAGGCTTTTTAAATGGTATTCATTCCTATAAACTATTTAATTAAGTGTCAGATTTAATAATAAGTTTTATCTCAGATGTTTCAGCCTCTCTTTAGAACTAACCCTTCATCAACTCCCCCCCCCTCCTAAAAAAGAACGAAATTAAAAGTAGATATTTTCCTTAGAAATAAAATCTTACTTTATATAGTGTACAAGAAATGCATTTTTTTTTAAATAATCTTCTAACTCGTGTATCATCTTGCCATAAAAGACACTTAAGTGAAATAAAAATTTTTGAAACCTTAAGCCGTCAAATGAAAATAATTTAAAAATGCACGGAAACTTCACTCTCTTCTTTTTCAACCGAATATCTCCTCTGTAGGAGTCTTGATAACTTTTTTAAATAGAACAACAAAAATACCTAATAAAAAATTTCAAAGGCACAATTTTGATAAGATATATCAATGATTATGATTATTTTTTATGTAATATTAAAGCTCTTTTTGTAATATACGAGTATTTCTTCATTTTTCAGCTTTTACATACATTTATATATCTGCTATAGAAAGGACTGCATCATAACTTTTAACTAAGTTACACATTTAAAATGATATTTATATAAATACCGAATTACAGCAGCTTTTTACTAGGTTGTAACGGTTCAATTCGAGAGATTCTTACTAATTCTCTTGCGTAAATACTTTTTAACGTTATATGATTATATAAAACCTCTTTTCTGTAAGGAACCGCGATTTATGTTAATGAGAATTGCTATTTAAAATCAAGTGAAGAGGAAAGCAGAGAGATGATGATTGTTGTCATACGAAGACAAAGAAATTAGAGAAGTTCATTTTGGAAATTCCCGCACGTCAATTTGAAAGGATCCGTCGGGGCATTCTAGGATTAAAATTATTAATAGGATTGAAGTCAACTATTAGTCTAATTTACTTTAATTAAGATGACTTGTTAACACGTCTTAGGTCGAATTTAGAGACGTTTACATCAGGGGTACTCAACCTTATTTTCTGCCATCAGTCAGCTATTTCACGCGGGCTGCATACTTATGTTACTTATTTCACGTGGGCCGTAACAGGAGTATAAACGGAGAAAATACGTTAAGACCAAAATAGCGTTGGAAATTTAAAATGTGGAAAATTGATCAAATTATTATAATTTCTGTTTTGCTTTTTTTAATTATTATTTTTGTATTTTTTATTTTATTTTTGTCTCTAACACTAAATTAGAAGCATTTAAGAAACACTCTTTCACAATCTCTGTATCAGTAAACGGTTTCATATGATTACCAATAATACGAGTATAACAAACTTAATAGGATTTCTTTGTTACCACTGTGATTTACACTTGAAAACTTTGTTGCTGTTGCAAGAGTATTCCAGAAAACCTATTTATCACCTCTTAAAGAGATCTTCAAGTGTTGAATGAGATTTCTGTTTATAGATTTTTAAATCACTTTGTGACAAATCAGAACAATTACTGATCAATGTTTGTTTTTACAAAATAATCAATCTTCAGTCATCTGAAACTAATATTTTCTTCAGAATCTATTTCGTAACGTTTCAAGATATGAAAAGTATAAGTTAAAATTTGTTCACCCATGAATTACCATTCACTACTCTACTGTTGTCTGCTTATCACTTAAAAGTATACCGTTCAAATAGAGAGAAAGGAATATAGATTCTTTATTGCCCGTTTACACAAAGCACAGTACAAACAAAATTTATACATTTGTTTTTCTGACAAAGAATTTCTCACAAAATTTCTCTAATACAATGTTCCTTAAATAAAAGATAATTTCTCAAAATGTGGTATGACTGGGACCTAAAATGGTCGTTGGCCGCAAGTGTTGATATCCACGTTTAGAATAATGCATAATAAAGTGCACATTTTGAGAAAATGTCTCATTCTTTGGCGAATCCTCACATTTTAGTGGATGAGAGTTTGGGGGCAAGGTGTGCAAGGAATATTAGGTTTTCTTTTAAAGTTCATTTTAATAATTCATTGATGTGATTTTCTGCAAAAAAATGTTTTATTTTCTGTAAAGTGCAAGGTACACTTATTCAAATTTTTTAAACTTAGAAACATTTCTGTACATTAATATAACTTCGAGCGGATGTAACATGCATTTATTAATCCCATACCTCATCTTTGCTCTTTTTCACTTTAACATATAATGCTAACAATTCATTAAACGTTACAACACAAATGACGAAACATAGAAAACAACATTTATACGAAAAAAAATTTATTTACCCAAAAAAAAATGAGTAGTTTAAAAAAATAGGAAAGATATTGGTAGTTCCCACAAATACGTTAAGGAAGTCACTGAATGCCATAAAAATATTGGGATATTTTTCCATCAGTAAAAAAAAGTTTTCCGAATTTAGTTTTAATAAAGAAAAGCTCTTGATGCGTAGAGCTCTATAGCTTCTATTCTATTGCTAATTAGTTTATGATACATGTATTTATTATATGTCTTTATATAAGATTCAAAAATCATACAAAAAACTAATGAGAATACGAATGATAACTATTTAAAAATTACATAGAAATTTCAAAATAAATATCCGTGGTTTCCTTGTATGTGCGTGTGTATTTCAATATTCCAATGCACTTTATAGAGATTTCAGATTCAACAAAAATAGTTTAATTTAAAGAAAGCAAATTTATTCTTAAAGAAATGAAATTAGTATTTATTTTAAACAATATCATTTTGATATCCTTTAAAACTTTTAAATCAGGGTTTGTATTCCCTCATGTATATAGAATATGAAGGTACATAAAATATATATATTGCTTAAGATATCTGAATTTTTTTAAGAGATTAATAATGTCTTCAAATTCTTGTCAACTTTTTGTTTTATGCGATATCTTTTCTATTTATTTTGCAATATCATGATGGAACTAATAATTCTTTCTATACTGGCACATAATAAAGTACATTTCAATAAAAGATTTCAAATATCACAAAAGAACAAAAGCATTCAGATGATTGCTATGGTTAAAAAAATATATAAGTTCTTAATTTTAAAGTTCTTTTTAGGTATAAGTTATTCAATATTTTCTGTAATCAAATCAAATTAATTCACCCACTATAAAAATGGCAAAACTTTTAAGTAACTTTTAAAGTTATTTATGTATAATTGAAACCTTTTTAAAGTACTCAAAAAGTACTTATAAAATACATTATTTTTAGCATTTAAATTTCATTTAAAATAATTTTCCTTAAATTAATTCAATGTCATTTCAATGCAAGCATAGATATCGTATGTGTGACTAATTGTATTTGATTCAGAGAATCTTAAGTTTTTCTTCCAAGATTCTTTATTTCAAATTTTTTTTCATTAGTATTTTTTTCTTCTTTTTACAAATTTATCCTCCAGTGTTTTTGAAAATTTTTCAATATAATCGCATTATTTATAACAATTTTCATAATTGTCAGAAATGAAATGTTAAAAAAATTGATTATATTACTCTTTCTTCCCTATAACCATTTTCTTATATATCTAAATACATACTACTATTCTAAATATCAGTTTTTATTACGTCTGTTAAATTATACGGAATCACACAGCTTTAATTTTACTGTTGGTAAATTTCAAGTTTCTTATCCGTAAGCACTTAAAACGTGATTAAATTATAAACAAATAATTCACATAAACTCTTACCTGTAGTTTATAAAACCGATGTCTTCAAACTATATAAAACTATTCCCTAAGCTTATACGATGGTATCACTCATGGCAAGTAGAAGAGATAATTCAAACAATGACTAACAAAATAAAAAAAAATTCAAAGTTATAAAAAAACACTTTCGCATTCACTCTAACATCCAAATTTTTATCTCACAAAATACGTAATTCCAAATTTCAGGTGAGAATGCAAAGCAGAAAACGAATTGTTTGAACTCATTCGAGCCGCCCGAGTGGAAAAGTAGTGTCCAGTAGGTCAAGTCGAGGAGTTGGTCTTCTCTCGAAGTTGCAGAGTGAGAAATGAATCTAGGAAACGCGCTTTGAGGGGATTAATTCGATAGAGAAGAAGAAAAAAGATCGTTTTGCAATGCCCTCTGGCTTGAGTTTCCGGAAGTGAGTGAAAGTGGTGAGCACACGTAAGGAAAAGCTGGGTAACTACGCATGCTCTGCACATTGCGGCTTTTTTAAATTGAGAAGGATAATAGTCTAAGAACATTATGATTTTTAGCCACGATTGTTGCAGCAACCAAAAGCTGTCGTACTTGACCACTTTTCAAATTGAAGTATTACGGTAGGGGCTTACGCTCAAGAAAATACAATCGAACCTCTATATTGCGAATTTTTCTATAGAGCGAACTTTTGCCTGGAACCTTGAATATTTCACGATTTTCTTCGTAAAATAACCTCTCTATAGAGAAGTGTATTTTCTATATAACGAGCTTTTTCTTTTGTGATTCAATTTTTGTTCTCCCTTTTTTTTTTTAAAGTATTTCAGAAAAAATTTCAAGTTATTCTCTCTTTAACACATTTTAAGGTGGTCTCAAATCTTTAACTGGTTTTATTAGATCCAAACTCACCGACAGCAATAGAGTTATGGACGTTTTATCCAAGAAGTGCAACCTTTAACCCCCATTGCCCAGTTCACTAAAAACATCTCCGATATCCTCATTCATTCTCGGTGGAGTTGTCCCGTGTCCCTGTTTTCTAATTATAAAATAATGTATGTTTAATATTACTCGCATGCATTAATTTATAAAATGTCCTTAAGATGTATTAATTTTTTTAAAATTATTTTCTCAATATTGAAAATACAGTGAATTCTTCGACATTTTTTCTTGTTTTCCTTTCAGTCTTTCTTTTTCTTTCTTTTTTGATGGGTAAGCAGTAGCGGACACAGGAATTTTTCAAGGAGGGGGGTCTGGGGGGTCGAACGTTCACCATTCTTGTATCATGCTCCTTTTGATTTTGTCGATTTTCGGGAACAAAACACAGTAAAAAACTAATTATTGAATAAATAATTAGCACTAATTAATAAAATTAATCATTAATAACAAATACTTAATTAAATTTTACGTACTATATACTTAGAATTATAATCAATCGGAAAAAAATCAAGGGCTTTGGGGGGGTCCGGAACCCAGGATCCCCCTTGTGTGCGCCACTGTGGGTAAGGTATATAAAATAAACATATATTATTTTAAAAAAGGTGTGAATAATTACTTTTTTTAATATATAGTGTTTATGAATTTAAAATTTGTTTTATGTGGCTTATAAAGTATATTAAAAGATGAACCTCTATATAACGAATTTTCCATATAACAAACATTTTTCCGGGATTTTGCGACTTCGTTATACAGAGGTCCGACTGTATTTGTATAGCAATATGTTCACACATTGTTCAGTCAAAACAATAAAATGCTATTATGCATTATAATATTAATCTGTAATTATATATGTTTTTTATAATTTTAAATATCCCTTCACATATACTAATCTATATTTTATTACTTTAAACGCACTCCTCTCGCACATATGAGTGAGCGACAGTTATATTAACGTCGTACTAAAAAGCTGCACGAGGGCTATAGGTGACGGACCTCGTAATTTTGAGCCATGATCAAGAGATAAGGACGACACCTGAGCTGCCACCTCCCTCTCCGAACTTCCACTTCCCACCAAGGGAGAACATTGAGCCTCGACAGACTTAACGAGCAGTGAGTCTTCAGCGGCCCTAGGCTCGAACTCATAACACGCCAGTCATGAGTCCGTAACCTTGACCACTAGGCTACAGTGGCCACCCGTTGCACATGTATATATACATATATATTGTGTGTGCTTTTATATATGTGTGTGTTTTAGTGGCTATATATTTGTGTGTTTAAATATGTGTCTGTGTGTATACATATGCATGTGTTTATATTTCTATGTGTGTATACATATGCATGTGTTTATGTGTGTTTATATATGTGTCTGTGTGTGTATACATATTCATGTGTTTATGTGTGCTTATATATGTGTCTGTGTGTGTATATATATGCAAGGGGTAATGTGTGTTTTATGCGTTTATGTATTTGTATGTATATATATGTGCGCATGTTGTATATGCGTGTGTGTGTATATGAGTGCACATATGCATGGGTATGTTTGTATGTATATTCAAATCACCAATCAATACAATAAAATGAAATATTTCACAATATAATATTAATTTTTAATTGTATGTAAATAAACACCTCCTTTCCCCCACATATATATATATACATGTGTGCGTGTGTATTTATATGTGTATGTGTGTGCATATATATGTGTTTATGTATATATATATACGTGTGTGCGCGTGTATATATATGAGAGTGTATATATGTATATGTGTATAAATATGTGTGTGTATGTATATATGAATATATATATATATATATCAAATAACCATTCTAAGACCACAAAGTTTAGAAAAACTGCATATGAAATCGATACAATAGTGTTCAATCGATTCTGTTATGAATGAGCAAAAAATATTTCTGTAAGTGGAGTGTTAACGCAAGAAATGGGAACTTAAACTTCGGAAAGTCTAGGATTACAGGGTTTCACGGTACCAAATGGTTCTTCTTACAAATTTTAGTAAAGACATAATCTTACTTTTAAGGCTGTTTGGGGGTGAAGAAAAATCGGTGGATATGCAATATGTAACAGACCTAATAAAAAGGATAAATGAAATATGTAAAGAGGATATGAGGCTAAAACACCTATAGTTTAAAGGAAACTGGATTATATTTTATTGAATTATGCCTAATAAAACTATTCTTCAAATTGGAAAAGTGTTCTAGGGGTAAAAGTTCCAAGGAACGTTCTACCGTGCTACTTTGTTGTAACAATGAACGAGCGTTTGAGCAACCACTTCTATTGTAATTAGAAAAGCCAAAACCCCAAGATGCTTCAAATACTTGTATACCAATCCAAAAGCTTTATCGATTTTTGGCATCGGTCTTGAATGACGCAAAGTATGATATCGGAATGGTTGATTACTCATGGTAAAACAACGTTAGAAGCATATTTTTACCATGCTATCTCTTGACAATTCGCCGGTCCACCCACCAAATGTAAAACTAAAGTCAGAAAAACTGGTGTTTTTTCCATGTAATACGGTACCAGCATTCAGCCATTCCTAGCAGTTTTGCCACCCCGGACAAAAGTGTAAAATGCCGCCTTTCTCTCTCTATATATATACACTGCTGTTTATAAAAAATGCAACACATTGAAGGAAACATCAGAATTAAATGAACTTTGCAACAAATATCAACTATAGGATGTTACATAAAATAGTAAAGTCTCAGATCCACCGCGCATGCATGGCATGCCCAGCACCCTCTTAACTGATGCTGAAAGTGTATAAATAGAGGGCTGTAGTGGGACGTTGAAAGTAGTTAATGATTATTTATTAGCGGCGAACGTTTAGTAAGACCTAAGTATGCCTCCACGACGAAATAAGGAGAAATTCCAATAACTTAAGGAGTTTGAACGGAGGAGGATTATCGGCCTTCGAGAAGGAGTATTTTCCTATGACGCAATAGGCGCTCGTGTGCAGCGGAACAGTTCCACAGTGATACGAGTGTGGAAGCAGTGGACCGATGAGCACCGAACAATTCGAAAAACTGGCAGTGGACGACGGAAGGTGACGTCAGCGCACGACGATCAACACCTGCTCCGCATGACGGTGAATGACCGTATACCTTTCTCCATGCAGTTGGCAGCACGTTTGTCTACTGCTACAGGTGTACTAATGTCGGCTTCGTCAATTCGTTGAAGTCTGCTGCACCGTGGATTGCATGAAAGGGTGCCTTTACACAGTATCCTCCTCACGGCAAACCACCGATGGCTGCGTCTACAATGGGCTCATGATGGGCCCTGGCAAACTGATTGGCACCAAGTTGTCTTTTCAGATGAATCCCGCTTCATTTTGTGAGACCATGATGGCCGTATTCGTGTTAGACGCTATGCCGGTGAACGCTGCCTTCCAGAGTGCGTTATAGAACGACATAGTGGTCTAACCCCCGGAGTTATGATTTGGGGTGTGAATTCGTATCATGGACGATCCTATTTGCTACGAATTCAGAGTAATCTCAATAGCAACAGGTACGTCCATGAAGTGCTACAGCTCGAAGTCGTTCCCTTCCTTCAAGGCATCCCTGGAGCTATCTTTCAGCAGGATAATGCACGTTCACATGTTGCAAAGACTGTTCGAGACTTCTGTTCAGCCCAACACATGCAACTTCTTCCTTTGCTTGCTTATTCGCCGGATATGTTGCCTATTGAGCACGTGGGGGATTAGGTTGGTCGGCATCTCGCTCTTGATCCACGTCCTGCAGCTTCAAAAGACGAATTTTTGCTGCGCTTGTAAGCAATATGGAATTCTCTTCCACAAGCAGACATTCAAAATCTGTTTGACTCCATGCCACGTCGTATAGCAGCACTCATTGCAGCACGTGGTGGCTACACCTAGATACTGATTTTGGACACTTAATATTGTTTTTTTGTTTTGAAAATTTCGCCATTTATTTGCACTAATACATGTCGTTTGTGCATTAAATTTTATTTAATTCTGAGGATTCTTTCATGTTGTTGCATTTTTTGGAAGCAGCAGTTTATATGTATTATTTTAAGTCTTAAAAATTTCAAAATAATTCGAAATTAAGGACTTAATGACTTATTATTTCAAATGAGTGAGATGAAAGAGAAGGAATCGTCTATTTAAGCAGGCAAATTTCTTCGAAAAATAGTCTACTATTGGTGAGGATTACAAGCTTTTGTTTTAACTTATAGTAACTACACTCAAAACTAAAATAAAACATCTCCTGTGGCTCTCTATCATCCATTATCCTTGTACCCTTTTGAATACCTGTAGCCATACATCGTGAAGGTGAAAGGAATGTCCGTTGTGACCTCACTCCGAGATGGGGAGAAAGTTACTAGTGAAAGGTATGTAAGCATATTATAAATTTCACGCTTTAACATGTACTCCTGCTTCGAACTCTTCAACATAAAAGAAAACTGTCATTAAATATACAAAATACAAAAATTTAAAAAAATAAGATGCCTTAAATGAAATACCAAATTCACACCCAAAAATATTTCAGAAAATATATCAAATTTTTTGTAACAAATATATATATATATTTCAAATTTTTCAATTTTTGAAATGCTGCCCTCAAAATTCGCCGCTCCGGGCAGGGGCCCGATTTGTCTGGCCCTAGAGCCACTCCTGATCAGCAGTGGCGTAACGTACACCCTGCAACCCCCGCATCGGGGCTAGGATTCTTGGAGGCCCGAAGCCTGACTGGCACCTTTTGTAAGATACGGCTTGGGGCCCAAAACCTGACTTTTCAGGAAGGCCTTGATGCCATTAAGCTGTTATGCCATTGGGTATTAGTAATGCACTTTTGGATTAAGGTATAACTAAAAGTTTCAAGGTTCATTAAAGAAAACTTTACATTATGTTCCTTGAGTCAAACTGCTTGAGGAAATCCGATACGCCTACAAAATGTGTTGTTGCTCATCTCCATGTCTAGTCAGCTAGACCAAGTCCATGATCTCATTTACTCTCAAAAAGTCCTACGCCATTAGAGGATTTTCATAAAGATCTTGTTTTGAATGCCCCAGGGAGTCAAGAATGTATTCTGGAGATACCTGGCAGGCAGAACACCTAACACAAGGTGGAAAAATTTGTTTCCATGCTTAAAAGTCGAAGTTCAGAGATAGCCACTTCGGAAACGAGTTAGAATAGTTTGTTCCTTCCTGTTGCACTGAAAGGAAAGAGAACCACCAGGGTGTTTCGCCTCATACCAGTGATGAGCAGGAGGAGCAGTTGATTGCTTGTTGTTGATGTAGGTGGAGTGCAGCTCTAAATAGGTGATAGGGGTTGAGTTCATAATGGGTTGAGCTGCATCATATTTTGCTAGGGCGTCAGTAATCTCATTGCCCGCGATGTTAATGGGCGAAGGAACCTATTGATCTCGTGAGAAGAAGAAAGATGTTTTAGCTTCTCCAAAATAGCCACTCCTGTGTTATCACTCACCTTATGCCAGTTAGAAAGATGTTGGATGGCACTACGACTGCCAAATAATATCCAGATGCTGTTCCACCCAGGATTTGAGAGTGCCTCTTTAAGGCCTGTATTAATAGCAATGAGTTCACTGCGAAAGACAGAGCAACCATCAGAGTTTCTCATTTTCGTGTGACTGGAATAGTTTTTGGACTTAATGTAAATACCACTGCCAGAACGAGTGTTATTCCTGATGTCATCAGTATATATGAGTAATGCATCATCACAGGAATGTTACGAATAACTTTGATGGCAAGTTGCCTAAGAAATTCAGGAGGATCTGAAGTTTTGTTGAGATGGGCTGAGAAGTTCGGGTGGAAAAACATCCCTGGGAGGCCCTCCGATGGGTCAATATAAGAGCTCAAGTGTTGCCGTTCAACAGAGGGGAAAATCATATTGTCACTAATCACCTGACTATAGGGGCTATTCTTCTATTCTTCTTCTCTATGACAAAATGTGTAGATGTATTGAATGCCATTCAATGGATAACCATTGCTGCTATAAATCCTTATCACTAAGTCAAGTTTTGAAATTCCATTGTTGAATACTGTCATTGAACATCTTACTGATGAAAATGAATTGCTTGAATTGATCAAAATAAGTGGCAGTGCTCAAATCCAGTAATATTTAGAAATCAATGAAAATGTGTGAATTGAAGACGCCAAAGATGGTACAATATCTTTTATTTCAACAGTAGTTGGTGTTGTAAACATTAAGAAAAATATCTGGAAACGAATCAGGAAGATGAAGAAAAATCGGACGAAAAGTGCAACATAAAAGACTTCTCATTGATGCTTTAGAATATACTACCCAGTTAAAAAAATTTCCTTATAACTATTTTTTGGGAGATTAAAGAAGATCATAAGTGATTCTGATATACATGTGGAAAAAATTCTTACAATACATAAAATTTCAAACAAGCACTTGTACCAGATTACTAATACTTTCAATAAATTTCTATAACCTTAAAATTCTATTATTCATTGCATGCATTTTTGCAATAATTTTTTTTGCTTAAGAGAACTTTTTTCCCCTGAACTTCAATTTCAAGTAAACACTTGTGACCATGTTACTTATTTACATACCATTATTTTAAAATTGGATACAATCTGATTTTAATTAGAAATTACATTTTTTAGTATGCACCCTCTGAAAACAGGACACCTTTTTTAAGGAATAAAATGTCTAGACTGGTCATTGTCCCTTATTCCTTCCTTCCTTCCTCAGTGGCACGACAACCCAGAGTGGGCCTTGGCCTTTTAAAGAAGTCTTTTCCACAGTCCAGTCTTCTTCCTGCAAGTGTTCTCCATTTCCTAGTTCTCAAATCTAGGAGATCTTTTCTAGGCCATCAATCCATTTAAGATTTGGCCTATCCTTTCTTCGTGCGCTAATTGGTTGAACATTGAAGACTTTTTAGTGGTGCGGTCTTCGCTCATTCTGATAACGTGACCTGCCCACTTAATTCATTGTATTTTGATGAAGTTAACGGTGTCAGATTCTTTATATCAGTGATAGAGCTCGAAAGCAAAATATTGCTTAGGAAAAGTAAATTGAATTCGAAAAGTACTCTTCTTCGAAAAATACTTATAAATCTTACAAGTCTGTAAATTTGTTCTACTTATGATTATATTTTACTGGATATTAATCATAGTTTTTATGCGTAGCACTTAAACAAGATCTTTTAAAAATGAACTGATTGTTTTAAATTCTGTTATTCGAACTTATTCTTCAATGAAACACATTTTTGTTGAAATTTTCTTTTTACAAATAATTAAAAAAGACTAGTGTTTACAGAATTTTCTAAATTAAAAAAATTACCAAGTGAATACTTTAGATATATAAATTATGTCCTCTGAAACTCACATTCAATATTAAATATTTTGTGTATTTCTGATAAACTTATGCGTAACTATTCCGTGGATGGTGTAATTTCGTTTACAGTAAAATCCAAGTGACCTACCTATACATACCCAATTGCGTCTAACAGCTTTAAATATCGAATTGGAATGCTGAAAAATCTATAGAAAAAAAAACCTTATTCTTTAAAACACTTCCTCAATTTTCAAAGAATTTTCTCAAAATACGTACGAGTCTCAAAAAAAAAATTATCGAGTATTGTATACTAGTTACGGGAATTGATTTTTTTTCAAAACCTCAGGCATTGAAAATATGTTTCGCCAATTAAAGAAGAAACAAACGTGTGTGTAAAACAGTGATACTCAACCTGCGACCCGCTCATATCCCCCATTGCAATAAAAAGTTCAATTATATAAGAACAATGTATTAAAAATTTAGAGGGTTCTATCAATCAAGCAAAATTAAATCGACCGATTTTTCTGTCGATGTCGTACGGGTACGAATTGTAAGATTTTTTTTTTATCTATTTGAAACTGTAACGAGGTTAGTAATAACAAATAACAGGGAAATAAGGAATTGATCTGGATTAATGACAGCTTTATGGGAGAAACTAATTTTTAATTATAAACAAATAATACTGATTTCAATCTGGTATTCAGTCAAAACTCCTCTTTGCTGCCATTCTGCATTATTCTGTCTTTTATGAGTCATGATTAAGTGATTATTTATTCACATTGCGATTCTAAATTACATGAAGACTATTGGTGACGGATCTTGTATCTTTGGGCCACGATTAAGTGATGAAAAGGCCATTTTAAGCTGGCATCACATCTCTAAACTTCCCTTCCACGACTTTGTCTCGACAAATTTAACATGCGTCAGCTCCTTTACACTGTGTTTCACATACATAAACTTATTCTTATTATCCAATATTAGTTCATATTTATTTTTATAAAAATAAAAATTACTGTTTCCTGAAATTAATTAGTACATTTATAGTAAAAATGATACAGTTGTAGAATTTTCACAGTAATAGTTCGCTTAGAATATTTTATTCGAACAATATAATTTGACATATCTGGTTAACACACACACACCACACACAATCCGAAGAAAAAAACACCTTTTTGTAAATTTAAAATGTGTATGAATAATATGTGTACCACGCAAGTGTTTGACGATTACTTCGAGCATGCGCAGTAATCCAGTCTTTACTTTTATTTACCTGTTTCTGCTGTTCTAAATACTTGTATCTTCTTTATTTCATCGTTGTTATTAAGAATGAACAGTGGCAAAAACTTTCGAGTCCGCTCCTTTCTTTCGAATGTTTTTTAATGATGTGACACGTTTTATGCACCGGTTCTTTTTATTTCGATCTCATTTTTAAAGTCTTGATCTGTGGCTGAATTCACAGAGCTCTTTTATTCTAATGTGGGTAGAGATATAAATATTACAATAAATGTAGTTTCCTTTCAGTAAAATGAACTAGATATGTTATGTTCGAAACAGTTTGAAGTTTATTTTGGATATAATAAATGCTTTTGTACCAGACTTTAATAACTCCAAAAAAAAGAGTGATTTAGAAAATCTAGTCTAGAGCATGGCAAGAGAAATATTATAAGTTCAATTGCATTTAGTTTTACGTAAATGATTTTGAGAAAAGTAAATAAAACATTTTTTGGTTACATTAATTAAAAAAAAACATGACATATTTATCTCTTTTGTTTTTAAATTATAAATGCAGCTTCTCATACAAAAACATTTTAGAATATTTCAATAGTAAAATATTAAACGATAAATTTTTAACCCTTAATAAAAATCGAAAACATTTTATCTCAAATATTTGTGAGTTCTACGGTCATAAGACATACATGAAAAAATTTGATTTTAATAGCTGAGGGGGAAAAACAGAAATGCAGCATTTTCTTAACTACTGAGCTTTGGTTTTAGTTTACTTTACTTTATGCATACTCTATTTCTTTTAACTATGATATTTTTATGGTATGTCCTTAACTACGATTTTTAGATCTGTAATAATTCCAGTTTTTATACATATTTGATTTCAAAATTAAGAGAATTTTCATGTTAGCTGAATTTTTTGAAAAAAGCACCGAAGAAAAGAAACAACTATTGCTTCCAAACATAGATATAAATTATTAGTATCGATTGCATAAACGTAAACTTATTACACTGATTTTTAGCACAATGTTCCATTAATAATATAATTTATTTACGTTTTAATTCGTCTACTGTTAATATATATATACGAAATAACTTATAGTTTATCATACGCTAACACGTGTTAATAATTTACATCAACAATATTTGTATGAAGTGCATTCCAGGCTGAACATTTTAGGATGAATATTTTATAGGCACATGTGTGTGTGTGCCAATTTCCACACTTCAATCGTTTGCGCACCTCTGAAAATTTTAAATGTTTTTATTTCTGCAACATTCGGTGAAATTCAAAAACAATCAATTAAAAGGATTTACCATTATTATTTGGATACCATTATGGCGAATCATCAAGAGATTTGAAAGTAGGGAAATTTCAAATACGGATAGGTAGGAACTTGAATGGGACGCTCAGCATTCTATGCAACTTAAAGGAGACCGCCTAATACAGCGATACTCAACCAGCGGCCCTCCGAGCCTTTTTAAGTAGCCCGGTCATGGTTCATTACTGTAAGAAATTTACTTATTTAAGAACATTGTATTAAAAATTTGGTGGGAAATTATTCGTCAAGAAATCAAATATTCAATTTTGCTTTTTGCTGTCGGTGTCGCACGGGTAGGAATTGATATTCTTTTTCTATTTGGAGCGTTTTTGGTTTGTGATAATATACGACTTGGAGAAGCGACCATTTTATGGGTGGAACTAATTTTTAACTTATCTTTCATATCTTGCAAGCGAAATATAGTCGAAGAAAATATTTCTTTTCAAGATGATTGGAAGGTTAACTATTTTATAGTGAAAAACAAACATCGATCAGTAATTGATTTGTCACGAAAGTGCTATATTTAAAAAATACCTATAGACAGGAATAAAAAATTCGATGACACTTTTCCTCGAAGATCTCTTTCAAGAGGGGATAAATAGGCTTTCTTGAATAATCTTTGCAACAGCAACAAAGTGTTTTGTCAAGTGGTAATATCACAGTGGTAACAAAGAAATCCTATTAAGTTTGTTCTATTATTGGTAATCATATGAAACCGTTTACTGATGCAGGAATTGTAAAGAAGTGTTTCTTAAATGCTTCGAAATTAGTGTTAGTGGGGAAAAAATAATAATTAAAAAAAAAAGAAGCAAAACAGGGGTTGTAATATTTTGATCAATTTTACACATTTTAAATTTTCAATGTTATCTTTGTCTTAAAGCATTCCCCCCTCCCCCATTTATCTTCATATTGCGGCCCGCGTGAAAAATAGCTGACGTATGTATGCGGCTTAGAAGAAAAAAAGGTTGAGTACCCCTGGCCTTATAAGATCGACTCCGTAAAGAATGATTCAGGCCCCAAGATCCCCAATGACAAATGAAGACAAAACTAAGGTGCTATTTTCTCGGTTGTCGTGTGGACTTCATGTGGCCACAAGAACCCAAATTTCAATGATCGCTGCTTACAGAAGAATACATGATTTTTTTTTTTTGCAAAGAGACCTGATTGTTTGCGTTGTTTTCGTTCCTGTATACAAAAAAACTAATTCAGTATTGTGCAGAGAACCTTGATATTAAAGCAAAAAGCAGTGAAATGTCATTCTATTCACTAATGAATTCATATTAAGCCAAACCACTGATTTTTTATGTACTTTCATCTGACGGGAAGTAGAACTCTCTCCAAGTTCTCTAATATATGAGCACAGAAAAGCCCCTTCATCATAAAGTAGAGAACTTGACATTACAGCAAAATAGTGGCAGAATTAATTTAACCACTAATTTTCAATATATTCTAATGAGAACTAAGTTCTCTCTGAAGAGACTAATATGGCAGACTGATATTTGATGGTATGGGGATAACCATCGTCTTAAAAGAGCACATGGACTCCCATATATTTGACAGTGACCTGGTGACTATATTGTGGGGTGCACGGATAAAACCTTGGAATCCTATGATACCCTTTTTACAGGTGAAATTGGTCTGGATTCCTTTCTTTTTGTGACAGAACTTGCTTACACGAGGTTTGTTTAGTCGACGAATTTCTACAAATAAGGCTATTGTCCGAATTTTAATAGCTAATTAGATCTCAAGACCTTAAATCTGTATAGCATACTGTTAGCATACCGTAAAATCTGGCGTATAACGTGCATTTGTAACACAAAAAAAGAAGATCAAAATTTACGGGTGCGCATGATACGCCGAGTATGAAAATGAGAGCTTGAAAACTTAAACAGCGATGAGCATAGGAAAAAAATTAGACTTCTACATAAATCGAAATAGTATTTATTTAAAATAAATGACATTCCTTGTAAACTTAAAAAAAGGATTGTAGTTATAGGAACATACTATTTTTTTTCTAAAGCTTGGAATAATATCTTGGAAATTTCGAATAAATGAATTCAAAACATAATAAATGTGCACGTACATTCCAGGTTTCTTCGTAAAAAAAAAAGGAGGATGCACGTTATACGGCGAATACACCTAAAAATTAAAAATTTCAGCTTGTAAGTATAGTTGAGCATTATAAGGTGGTGCTGGATTTTAAGGTATTTGTGGGATACTCTTAAGAGGACAATTGAAATTCATTTTCTCTTTATTAGAAGATTCTTGTACCTGTATTGCTGTAAGAATGGGTACCACTATCACTGGGATTTATAAACTGTTACATTTCCAGCATGAACTTATGTTGTGAAAGAATATAACTATAAAAGGGCAGAGACGTTTTAAGACAGGGATGGCCCACGACACAATATTTTGGGTACGCGACCGATCAAAACGGTTGTCATTTTACTTCAAAATAAAGAAGTATTACGAACAAACGTGTGAGTGATTCTTTGCAATTTTCACTGAAATTTTCTCTAAACGTTAAAGTTTATTATGTACTCTGATGTGACTTTATTTATTAAACTGAACTTCTCCCAATTCGATTGGTTGAAAATTGACAAAATTTGAAATGCAACTGAGAGATTGATTTCCAGTCTAGTTTAATATGGATTCAAAAATGTATCGAAATAAGGACAAAGTTGCAATTGATTGAAATAGAAAGATTCACACAAGCAATATAGAAATACTAATACAATATAGAATAGCTAATAGTGAAATTTTGAAAACGTGAAAATCGATTTTAGACACTTAACTTTTTGAAGAATCTGGATCATGCTATTTCAAAAAGATTTTCATCTGCTTATATCTGCGAATTATTATTTTCAGAGATGAAAAACATTAAAGACTCTTAGAAATCGTTTGGCAGATGACTTCAATTCGGCATGAATTCTTCTAAAAGTAACATTTTACAATCGTAATATGTTATTTGGCATCTATAATCTGCTACAACAAAAGTCCCGCTGTAATGTTGAATTACATGTATTCAGTCCCCGTATAAAAGTCCCGCTTGAATTTGAATTACACGTATAACTAAAACAGTTACTACTAACCAGTGCAAAATGTAATTTTTCGTTGTAAATAAAGAGTTTTGAGTTGTTAGCATTTTTGGTGTGTGAGATACTGCCGCAAGTGGTTGATTATTCAGTCTAAAAGGCATTAAGCTATCAGATCGATAAAACCACTGATGTTGAAGTTTTTTGTCGCTTGAACTAGAGATCGAGTGGATGCATCTTCTATACGCCCTGATTTAGCACAGTTCTTCACTCCCTACGTAAGCTAACGTCTGGCTACAGCACTTTTCAATTAGCTGGAGTAGTACAGATCGCTAGTACTTTCTCAATATTTTTTTCTCTTTCGGCACCCGACTTGGATATGGCACACGGACATGGACTTTTCCCTGCTATCACACCTCTATCTACGGCATCAGATGGTACTGCTCCCACACCGTGCGAAGAGCTCACCTCGATGAAAATTTATATATTCGGAGGGTTGAAATTATTTGTAATGAAAGGAGAAAACTGTCGCTCTCCTAAGACAGGACCATGGACATGATGAAACAGACACTCTCTACCAGCTCACATGGAACGGAATTCAGGACATACAGGAACGCTACAACAAGCGGTGAGTGTTTTTGACTCTCTCCCCCCTGTACCAACCCAGGCTGCTCTCTTCATATCTCTCCTAAAAATACCCCCATGAGTACTCCCCATCTTCTCCCACTAGGAGAAACACTCAACAAAACGAAAAGATGAGGATGATTTTGAAGATTCCACCACACTAGAAAAACTGCAAGGAAAACTGTCCTGGAGCAATCAGTGATATTACCTTAGACAATCAATATTCACTTCTCCCTAACGTGTGAGTCAACAAACAAGTCTCGGGTCTTCAAGCCTCACCTGTTGCTAGAAACACAACTCTCACGCCCCCAGCAAACCCACTCCCAAGACAATCAAATAACACACTCCCACCCCCATTATGCTTAAAATTACACAAAACTATCGAGAACAGGTAGACGCCATTAAAAAAATTTTTCCTCACCTTAGATTAAAAACCACTGGAGAATACATCAAACTTTACTCCAACACAGTTGAACAAAACCGAACAGTCGCACAAACCCTTAAAAGGACTCGATATTTATTCTATGTAGTACCCCAAACGAACGCCCAATTAAGATCGTGATTAAAACACTAAACCACTGACCCCGAAGATAAATTCGACCTAGAACAAGAGGATTCCAACCAGATAAAGTTATTCAACTCTGTCGGACGCCAGACAAACAAAACTCCCAGTGTGCCTAGTGCTCCCCGTTCAATAAAACAAATAACGATCTCAAAACGCTTGCACGCCGTATTACCGTAGATGGATTTACAACGGCAGGGAATCACACAGTGTTTCGCACGAATTTCCATCATAACGCCGACAACAGCAAACCCGCTGTCTTAAATGCGGAGAGGAACATCTCACAAAAGACTGCCCAATCAAACAACATCTTCTGCATCAACTGCCAGATTGTACGGTCACATGGCCAACTGGCATGGCTGCCCCTGTTTCCCAAACCCCTAAGGGTACTGCTAAAATAAATCAGAAACAGTTACGCAATTTATACAATAGTTTCGTAAGACCAAATTTCTCTTACGCGCAAATAACTAATACAAACGCAACAGTTAAACAACAAAAAAGCAACAGATGGGTCCACGAGGACCTGAGTCTGCCTGACAAACTAGGATTAGCTATTCAAATTACCCCTTGCAACAAGCCGCGCAAATTAATTCAAACCCAACACCTATTGTAAAACCAATCATCCAAAGTGGAAATAATAGCGATATTAAAGCTCTTCTTGCCACAACCATTACAATTAAGCAATTCAACTACTTAACGCTATGAATACTGCCCCCACCATAGCAAATAACTTTGACAAAGTAAACTCCGCCCAAGCGGATGCAAACCAAATGTACAGCCTAATAGAGGCATCCTGTAACACTATTAATGATCAATAAGTCCCCAATCGGCCTCAGTTTGTGTTCTTGGAACGCAAAACGGTTTTACTGGAAAAAATTGTAGAGTTAAAATTTTTATTGAGAAGCCTCCCCTGGTTTAATTCTAATTCAAGGAACACTTGAGACCATCACATAACATCAATATTGCAAACTACACCTGCTACAGAAATGACAGACCTACTAGCTCCGATAACGGCAGGACCTTCGGTGGAACTCTTATTCTCATAAAAATCCCACAATTAATCACTACCTCCCTCCCCACCCCTCCCTGCAAGTCTTTGAAGCTACAACTGTTGTTCTTACCCCCCATAGATCATGATCTATCTCTATTGTACATGTATTTATATTCCACCTAAATCAGATGGAATATATACATTCACCATCGACATTACAAGAAAACCTCATTTCAAACCAGTAGTAACTGTGTTCTTTTCGGAGATTTTCAATGCCACATACCTGGAACTGCAAGACCAATTCATCTAGAGGCGTACGCCTCCATAACTACTAGCATGCTTAATCTTTATATTGCTTGCCTACCCGGACTCACCCACGAGATTCGGAATTAATTCTTCTAACACCTAGACTTTGCTATCAGGAATTTCTACTACCCTTTCACTATTAACTCCCTCAACGACTTGTCATCTGATCGCCAGCAGTACTTCTAAATTTCCTCTTAAACTAAATAAGGAAACTTCAAATCCAGAGCCGTTCCTGGAAACTGGCCGCAATTTTCCAAAGTGGCAGTAACTTTTCGTTTACTAAACTATCATCAATACTATTAATACTGCAAATGATATTGACCAAAAAATCACAGAATTCACCGAAACGGTTCGCGCCGCCCATAACCACGCCTCCCGACCAATAGAAACGATTCACAAAAGCTACACACCGCCATACATTCACAATCTCATCAAGCAAAAAAATCAATATAGGAATATATTTCACAGAACACTAGATCCTCACTACAAAACTCTGTACAATAAAGCTCAAAAGAACGTTAAAAAAGAACTGCGTAATTACAGTAACGATAACTGGACCGCACGCTTAAATGCACTCAGCACTCAGGACAACAGTCTATGGGCGGTACAAAAATTTCTTAAAAATAAACGATCAACCATTCCCGCACTCAACTGCTCTACGGGCACGGCCGTGACTGATGATCAAAAAGCAAATATTCTAGCTGATACTATACTAACAAACTTTACTGAAAATACAAGACCGAATAATAACCATGAAGAAGAGGACTTCTCCATCAATAACACTGTTAACTCCTTCCTCTCCCTCCCCCCCACCACCACTACGGAAATTGCACTCCCGTCTGAAATTATCTCTTATATTAATAAATCTAACTCTAAAAAAGCGCCAGGTAAAGATGGCATTAGTAATCGAATGACCAAAAATTTCCCTATTAAAGTTATACTTATCTTAACTATTCTCGTTAACAAAATTCTTAAACTTAATCATTTCCCCTCTGCATGGAAAGAAGCCGTTATTTTCCTATTTTAAAGCCAGGTAAAAGCTCTAAACTCCCTTCTAGTTATAGACCAATTTCCTTGTTGTCAACATTAAGCAAAATTACTGAATCAATTATACTTACCAGATTAAAAAACTTCATTTATACTAACAACATTATAAATCCAAATCAATATGGATTTACTAATAAACTATCTACTCTTCACCCTTTGCTTAAGCTAACCGAAGCAATTTCCGATGGTTTTCAAAAGAAAAAGAGCACAGGCGTAGTTTTCCTGGACATCCAGAAAGCATTCGACCGTGTGTGGCTCACCGGATTAACTTACAAACTAATCAAGTACAACCTACCCCTCCTTATCCATCCTCCACTCCTACAATTCTAATCGTTCTTACCAAGTCCGTGTCAAGGACACTCTTTCTAACTCAAAAATATTAATTGCGGTGTGGCCCAGGGTAGTTTACTCGGACCTCTTCTCTTCAATTTATACATTAACGATATCCCAGATTACTCTCTCACTAATATTAATATGTTTGCAGACGACACAGCCGTGCACACCACTTACAAGAGGATCACCTCAGTCACATTTGCACTCAATAAGCATCTTAAGCTCTTAGAAAACTTTTACGATCTGTGGAAAATCAGTATTAACGTAGATAAATCCGCTGCTGTTCTCTTCACTAAAAAACGTAAACTTCCACCTCCTCCAACCATGTACAACACAATTATCCATGGTCTCAAAGCTCTAAATACCTCGGTATCACTTTTGATAAAAATCTCACTTGGAAAAACACACATTCAACACACGCGAGAAAAATTCCGGAAAATAATGTTTTAAACTATTCCCTAATTGGCCGAATTCTGAATTATCTAGAGACAACAAGTGCTTCTCTTTACAGCCGTTTTGCGTCCAATAATAGCCTATGCTTGCCCAGTGTGGGGATAAGCAGCTAAAACTAATATTAATATCCTAGATACTCTTCAAAATTCAACCATCCGGATGATTGTTAAAGCAACTAGATATATGAGAAATGACGACATCCGGAAAGCCATTAAAAAATCAATAGTTTTAAAACTTATATTCAAAAATAGCAAAAATTTTTCCCAGTTCCTTGCAATTCACAAATACTCCAATATGATTAATATACAAACTACGATACAAGGGATACCACTAAAAGACCGAGAAGAATTCTTCTAGATTCTTATAACCCACCTTAATTTTGGCTTTAGTGCAATTTTGATTCACACCACTGTATTATTTAACTTTTTAAATTTGTTCTCTTATTTTGTCGTTTTTTCCTGCATCTGGGCTTGCCCTCCCCTTCGTCTTAAATTTCTTTCGGGAGAGATTTGAGCAGCCAATGAAGTCACTATCCTCACCAGCCATGTACCAATCAGAGAGCGCCATCTTGGCTCTAAAACAAGTGATCAAAATTTTCGAACATAGAACTTTTTGAACGATTGGCACCAATCAGCAACCTTCTACCCCCTCAGCATGATAACGTCACAGTCGCTCCAAAATCTACATTCGGATATGGGATGGAGGCTCGCTCGGAGCCATATGCGTTACTTCATCGTAGGTTCGTAGGTTCAATAGAATATTTGACCGTGATTTACTATTAAAAACCACAATTGATTGAGCTCCGCGTTTGGATCGACGATCATGAGTGATTATAGCAAAAATTTTGGGATTTTTCGCCGACTACAAAAGCGAAAATTGCTGCCTGCGAAAGCTATACAGTCACTGGTATCTCAGCCCTTCAAATCACTTCTCGATGAAAGCCTGGCAAGTTCACTAGTCACGGGAAATTTCCCTTTTTCCGAAATCTACCGAATGAGCACAAGCCATGGCTATAAAAGGAGGAAATGGTAAGTGAGCTTAAAACCTCCCCATGCACTAGAACTGATTGAAAAGAGCAAAAAATTTCCCCACTACCTTGGTAGTTGAAGAAATTAATTCTAACGACCCCATTTCGGATGAAAACCGAGTGAAAAGTTAATAAGGAAAAGTTATGTAAAAGCGCAAAAAAAAAAAAGAAAAGGAATCCACGGAAGAGTTTATCTTTCCTAAAAGACGGCCAGGCGCTTTCCCCAGTCACTAACCAGGATACCATAGAAACGAGAAATAATTTATCGGACTTAGAACAGGATGTCGAACATCCACTCCCGACTAACAATAATGTAACTTCTGATGTAGTTACTCCCCGATAAACCTTCCCCCCTGTCATGCTTAAAATCAAAAAAAAATTTCCGTGATCAAATTAAATTAATTTTCGAAAAATTCCCAAAATTCCCAATAGAACTGCCGGTGATGTAATTAAAATTTTCCAAATGATTTTGAAGAATATCGAACTCTTATCCACTTCTTGAAAGCGGATAAAGAATTCAAATTCTATGTAATTAACCGTAAACCTGACAAACTGATAAAAGCTGTAATAAAAGGTCTCGAGTTTCTCAAAATCGAAGATATCACAAAAAGATTTAGTAGAAGAGGTTTTGTAATTGAAAGCTGGGACGCAACTTATCTCGAAAGAACAAAACCCTTCCAAAATTTTCTAATACTTTTCCCGAGAACGCCAATAATAGCAAAATATTTGATTTAACAAAATTAGGTTACTTACAAGTGAAAGTTGATGGTTACCTCGTAAGAGAATAACCCAATGCTTCAACTGTAATAACTTTTCATACTGCCGCGAACTGCCCATCAGCCCAGATTTTTTAAAATGCGGTAAAGCTCACTCTACGAGAAACTGCCAAATCAAAGAAAGACAGGAAAACCCCTTTTGTATTAACTGCAAGGGCTACGGTCATTCGGCATGTTATCAAAATGTCCCAAATTCCCACAACCAAAAAGGTGCCCCTTCGTTGATCCCAAAGAAAAAAGAAAAATTTGCCAGTAAATGGATTAAAGAAGGGAAATTTTTTTTCGCTACATTGGTTAGTGGAAAATCCCCAGTCAAACCCCTACTAATAATGAAAATAAAAATGATAACAGAAAAGATTCCCCCCTGGATTCCTTAGCCAAGAAAATAAAACCTCTGACTTAATACAAGTTCTGGAACTTTTAATGTCATTTCAAACTAGTAAAGAAAAATCCTAAAATTCTCGATCTTTCTCTAAATTTAAAAAAAGCAAATTCGGACGAAGAAAAACCTGCCTTCTAGCAGAAGTCTCATGGATAAAGTTTAATCTCATATTATTTTAACCTTTAAATTCCCTCCCAATTATTTTCTCTTATAATAGTTGTCTTTAAAATAATAAACTAAAATTAGAATAATTCTTCGAAATCAAAAATTAGTGCAGTTTAAAAGCTCACTTCCAACCTCCCAAACAAAGCCCACCTCCACAGCACCACTCTCATTGGTTCTCCACTCCTGAAGTCACGCCCTCCTCTCCCCCAAACCCAAAACTGCAACACCATGAACATCGAATAACCAGATAGGGGTTGAAGACTGCTGACGCAGTCTGGTACCTCTTCACAAAATCATCCGTCAATCATCCGTCAATAGAATACTTTCATAAGAAATATTTTATGTGGGAACTGTATCCCTTACTAATCATATTCGGAAAAATTCCGTTAAATGGTCGGTCTTTTGAGAAAAATTTTAAATATAAATGTATTGTATTTTTTAAAGGAAGCCACAATTTGTCGACTCAAATTATGGGTAATTTCCAAAAAGAGAGGCTTATTACTGATTATCCTTTTTTTTCAGGGTAGATTTCTCTGGCCCTTTTTCATTAAAAAAAAGGACAACGTAAAGGAAAATTTGTTTAAAGTGTATATTTGTATTTTTGTGTTTTTTGTTTTTTAAAGGGTACATATTGAGTTAACAGATTTAACATCCCAAGCATTCTTCCGCTTTGAAAGGTTCATGCCGAAGGGCAAAGGGCAAAACTTTTTTTTGGACAACGGTAAAATTTCGTCGGAGCTACAATGAAATTAAAAAACTTCTTGAAATAGTCAGAAACCCAGACAAAAAAATTAGCAAATTACTTAGCAGAGAGGGATAGAGTGGAAATTTATTCCCCGGGCCCTAATTTTTTGGGGGCCCGGGAAGCGGCCATAAAGTCTGAAATATCATTTAAAAAAGAGTTGTGAACGGAATTAATTTAACTCGAGGAACTACTTAGGTCATTGTAAAAATTTAAAGGGAATTTTAAATTCTCGACCGTTTTGCCCTTATCAAAAATTGATGATTTCCAAGTTTTACACCAGCCCATTTTTAATTAATAGATCTTTAAATTGCTAGAAGACCCTAATTTGACCAAATCTCAAGTTAGCCCCCCCCCTTTCCCACGTCCAAAACCCCAAGGGAGCTTACGCAGACAATCCAGGCCTCTCAACATCCCAGAGCCCAATACTCCAAGTATGGGAGGGAGGGATCCGCCCCACGCAAACGATGACCAGCGAGGGGAAATTTCCCAAATGTAAAAAGTTCTCAAAGGTGGAAAAAATAACTAAGATAGTTAAATTTGTGGAATTTTGGAGTCGTAATTACAAAAATAATTACAACAGCGAGGAAAATGGATGTTTGAAAAAAATAACGAAAAGTTGGAGACTTGGTTTTAATAATTGAAGAAAATTTACCAACCTATAAATAGACATTAGGTAGAATCGTAGAATTGTATTATGGCGAAGATAAAAAGTTCGCGTTGTTAAAATTAAAACTCAGTATAGTACATGTAAGAGACATATCAAATATTTGTGTTTTACCAATGGAAGATCCTTAAATATAATTTGACTTTTTCATTTAGTGTACTTTTGGTGGGGTGTGTGTAAATTTGGCTCATTGTTAGTAAAGTGATTTGTGTATTTGTATAAAAAAATTATTGTTATTTGAAATCTTGCATTTAATGATTTATGTAATCTTATTTCTTGAGAATTGTCAAATGTTGAATGTGTAAAGTTTTTTTTGATGAACAAATATGAATTTAATTTGTACAATGTTTATGGTTAAACCAGTGCAATGTGGGGTGGTATGTTAGCTGTTAACAACAGCCCCTATGTTTGTAAAATAAACTTCAGTGTGTGCAACAAGAACCTCGAGGGGTAGTGTTTGGAATGAGTTATTATTGGAGAAACCCGCCACTGTGTGTTTTATTGTGTTGAGAAAAAAACAGAGGTTTTTTCATGTTTTTTTAACCGTTTTAAAAAAAAAGGGGGGAAATTATCAAAAACATTTTTTTTTTTTTCGTTTGGCGATTACTTCGGCATTTTTCAATCGATTTGAATGTTTTTTTGTTTTTTTGGGTGGGTATGTTCCAGTTTTGTACCATTGTTAAAAGGGGTTTAAAATGTTATCCCAAAATTTTTGGGGGATAAATTTGGGGTTGATAAAAATAAAGTTTTCGAAAATAAAAAAAATTTGATGAGGAAAAACCATTTGGCCCAAATAAAATGCAAAATTAAAATTTTTTAAAAAAACTACCCTTTTTTCCCCTTTTGGGGTTAATTTTAAAGGGTTTGGGAAAATAATCAAAGTTTTCCGGGGTTAAAAAGGTTTTTTCCAAATATATATATATATATAAGGCACCGATTTTAAAATGTATGGATTTACTTTACATTATTTCAGTGAATGGGTTAAAATAATTTTATACTTTATAGCTCTTATTTTTTTGTCGGTTCTATTTTTTTCAAAATTTTATTAAAATGGTTTTGTAAAAACCCCAAAGGAGAAAATTAACCTTTGTATCCGTGGTCTTCAACGTGTTCCACGGAACTCTGGGGGTTTCCCCGGGTATCCCCGGGTTCCACGAATCAAAAAAAAAATTGAAAAAAAATAAATTAAAAAGTAATTAAGACATTTATAAACCCCAAGACATGAAAATTAAGTTCATGTTTGGGCCCTGGGCTGCTGAACTTTTCAATGTTTTTTAAAAATCAAACATGAGTCAGTTTTTTTAAAAACCCACAAATGAATGGATATTTGATGTATCACTATTGTGAAAGAGAGGAGTTATGCTTGGAAATTTATAAAGTTTCCTCCCTCTTTTCGAACACCCTTTTTTAAAATCGCCTTTTTAGTATGTTCAATTTCAAAAAAACAGTTATTTATAAAATTTATCTGCTGGAATATAAATTGGAAAGGTTTTTGAAAAAATTTCCCCGTAAACTCCACTAGGTGTCGCTAGACAACGACAAAAAATTTATTTTTTTTTGCAGTTTCTGTCTTAATTAAAGATTCATAGTAATGTGTAAAAGTAGTTCTGCATTAGATCTAATTTATTACAAAATTGTATTAATAATAATGAGGGGAAAAACTTTGAATGGGGGACAGATCATATGTTTTAATCTTTAAAATTTTTTTTTTTTTAAACCTAAATATTTAAAAACTGGGACATTTGATGTTACGTTGAAAATGTTAAACATAAAAAAAAAGGTAAGCAATATATATATTTTTTTTAAAAATATTTTAATTTTTTCCAAAGGGAACGTGGCACCCAAAAAATTTATCAAAAATCGATATTTTGTTTTATTGGTTATTACCGAATTTTTAACCTTATCTGAAAATTCCCAAGTTATTTCTGAATAGTTATTTAACTATTCCAAATACATACAAAGAAGTAATGCAGCCAAGGGACTTTTCGGGTCATCTGCAAAAAGAGCTTGGTAAATAATGAACTTTTATTCTACCAAGATCAAATGAATAGGATTTAATATCATGTTATTTAAAGGGAAAGAAAGCTTTAAATTGATACTTCACTATGTCAAATTTTTTTTCATTTTTTTTTTTTTAAAACCTTAAATTCTTGTTTAGAAATGAAATAAGAATGTAATTTTTTTTAAAAAATTTTTAAAATATTCGAAAACTGTATATTTGTGTTGAATTTTTAAAAATTTGTAGTAAATATTTTCAAATTTCAAAGAGTCAAAATTTGTATTAAATTGATACTCAAACACATTTTTAAAAATTTATAGGTTCTTGGAAAAATTTTTGTAAGAAAAAATGCATATTTAAAAAAGGGTCAAAATTAAAAAATTTAAAATTTTATGAAAATTTTTCAGTAAATCCCAAATTTTTTCCTGGGACAGTTATAGGCTATCGAATAATAATAAAATTAATAAAATGCAAAAAAAAATCAAAATATTTTTTAAATGCTACTATGGCCGAAACATAATGCATTTTCAATTTTTCACACTACAGCATGTCTCAATATCAATTTGTTATCAATATTCAATTTCGTGGCGCAACAGCCTATTAACCAGGGCCTATACCATCTCGATACGCGCCATTGGGCGCTGGGTGCATGAGCAGATGTCCCGTTAGGTGGGCGTCTGAAGCGAGACCCCAGGGTTTAAAACACCAAGCAAGCTTGGTACTCATTTATGGGCCCACTGCGTGGGATGAAAGTTGAGTCGACCTTCCCAGTCCGGGGAAAAGAGCCGGGTCTGTGGTTGGAAGGATACGCACCACTGACCACTGGGCTTCAATTTGTTTATCAATATATTAAATAATTTTAATTGTATGAATGTGATAAAAAATTTTTGATCTAACAACAGAACAATGTTTTTATAACTAAAAAATAACAATTACTATAAAAAATATTTAAATCATTTTCATTATAGAAATATGCATTTGATAAAAAGGAATTTGTTTTATCTAAGTCTTCCTTTATAATTTAAACGTATTTTCGATTATAGGATAAAATCGATACCAAAATAATCATACCCTGTCTTTTTCTTTTTATGACGATTTTCAAACACACACACAAAAGAACTAATTAATGTTAGAATTTTTAAAAAAACTATGTCGATGGAATATTTATTTTTACCGCTTTTTACCTTTTCAAAATAAAATATTTCACAAAAAATGACATTTTTTAAACAATCAAACATATAATTTCAAGTGACCTTAAATTACATTCTTTCCTATAACAAAAATTTGTTCTCGGCAAAAGTTATACTCACCTTTTTCTAAACTTATACAGTCCCCAACCCCGGGATGTATTCATTAAAAACAAATATTAACAATAAATAGTTCATCTCCTCTAATAATTTTTCAATAGGATTGAGTCTCGTGAGATCAACCTCCTCAACATTAAATTGCATTCTTGATTATTTTTTAGATGATGTCTTAAAGATTATATTTTATAGAGGCGCTGTAATCGAATCAAGCCTATTTTAGTTATCCATTTTCATCGTTTCATCAATGAAGAGGAAACAAATGTTCACTCCCCATTTTTCCATGATAGGAGTTTAAGCTTCCCTAAGGGAAGCAGGCACTCCATCAACCATTCAACTTATAGAAGAAAAAAAAACACCACTTTTTTAATTCACGAGAGAAGTATATATGTCTTGGATTCGAAAGTAATTCGATTGTAAAAGTTCCGTTCTCATCAAGAACTGGTTTTAGCGAACCGGTTGAAATGATAAGTTAGAGCAAGGGACGAAGGTGCAGATCCTCTTCCCCGTTAGACTGAAGTTAACTCGTCCGCTTTTGGCTTCGTCTGCTGCACCAAGGTAACTAGCGTCTCAAATACGACACAGCTGGCAATGGAAGTTTTTACTGCACATGCGTGTGGACGAGTCTATTCTTGAATGCAGGAGAAATCGGTTTCTATAGCAGACGTTATTTTAGTACTAAGCGTTGTGGGGACAGGAAGATCTTTAGGGGATTTGGACAGGAAGAATCCTATATCATTGAATCGGACATGAAAAATGCGATAGTAGTAATGTGAATATGTTAGTAAATGATCTTGCTTCATCACAAAGTTGCAGCTAAAGCTTCTAAATTGTTTAAAAACTAAATAAATTACCATTTGTAACAGTTAATAGCATAAAATTTGATATCTTTTTCTTTTTAAACGTTGTAATTAGTGTTCATTGAAATGTCTTGCATTTGTATTTTCATAAAAGAAAATATTATCCTATGCAAATACTTCAATATAATTTACTAATGCTTGCAATAAACCCATAATTTTCAACAATCCTAATTAGTACAAAAAAGTTGAAAACATTCATCTTCCTTATAAATACAAAATAACAAAGAATAATGCTAGAGAGTAGATACTGCAAAATTCTATATAATGGAGATGTATTCCCGCAGAAAATTTACATTTGAGAAATATATATTTTTCAGTAAGTAGGAAATTAGAGTAGATTATACATATTTTTTTTTGGAGAGGATTTACTTATGATATAAAATTAGATTTTTTTTTATATACATTTTTGTTTAATTAAGACGGTTTATTATTTTAAAGTATTTCTTTTGAAATTTTAGGAAAATTATATTAGCCTACAAATAAATAAACAAGTTAAAGACAAGATTTTTCCCCAAAAAGCAGTTAGTCAGTATATAAAGCAAGTTATCCAGTTTTAAAATGTAATCTGCAGTCTCTTTCTTATATAACTTCCTTCAATACTAGTCTAAAATGTTTATTGAAGATGTAAGAAATAAGAACATTTCTCTAGGAAAGTAGGTTACATAAGATTCTAATGATGTATTTCTAGAAATTTACATAAAATTATATTTGAGAAATTCTTTTTTTCCCCATTAAGTTGAAGTTATAATACATGTTCATTCTGTTTTTTTAACTTGTACTTATAAAACATGTTTTTTTTATAAATACATGTTCTTATATAAAATTAAGATTAAGTCCTTGTAAAAGTATTTTTGGAATTTCATGAGATGAATTACTAATCTTCAAATAAATAAATTAAGGATATTAAATTTCTGAGACTTATTTCTTCCTAAAGTTCAATGAGAGAAGAAACTGAGATTAGTATCTAAAGTAACTATTTCAAGTTAAAAATCATTTATACTTTTCTGAATTTCATTCAGTGCTAACTTAAAAAATATTTCTCCCTGATGGAAATTTAATATAACTAGTATGTACTAATAACTAACCTAATAACAAACATTTAAAAAAAATAATGGAAAATAATATTTGGTTTATTAGTAATTTATGGAATTGGTTTAACTCAAAAATGAGGTATTTAAAAGAAATCAAATTATCAATGTTTGATTAGAAAATTTGGCAACCTGTGATTTCAGTACCTGAAAATACTATATTAACTCTGATATAGAGCAGTGGTCTTCAAACTTTTAACTCACAAAACCCCTAGAACTAGAAGGTGCTTTCATGGAACCCGTAGAACTAGAAAGTGTTTTCGTGGAATCCTATTCCATATACATACTTGGAGGAATATATCCCAAAATAATATTTAAAGTAAATCAACATGTTATAAGTACTTTATGTTAAGACAATTAAAAAAAAGTATTGCATTTATTTTATTAAAAAAGTCTAATCTAATTTTTTTAATATAGTTTACTCATTAATAATATTAATTTGTGATTCAAGTGTCACTTACCCATGCATTATATATAGTAACTGAAATATATGCTATTTTTTACACAAACTATCGAAGTTTAGGTCTATTTAGATTAAATGTGTGTATTCTGAATTTAATTTGTTTTTGTAGCCCCCTACGTTGAGAAATATATTTCACTTAAACACAATGTTCTGAATGGCATTAAAATGTTTATTGCTGTGTGAGAAATCTTGTGTATTTTGCAACCTAAAATTTAACAGCTGTTCTTTCTTAAATTTAGATTTTAACATCAACTTGATAATTTGTTCCTCATTATAGTGGCCATGGTAGCCTAGTGGTCAAGGTATTGGATCATGGCTGGCATGTCATGAGTTAGAGCTAAGTACCACTAAAGACCCGCCATGCAGGGAGATGATGCACATTAAATCCGTTGAAAGCTTCAACGTCCTCCCATTGGTGTGGTAGTTAGGAGAGGGGGGTTCCAACTCAGGCGTCATCCTTGTCACTTGACCATGGTTCAAAATTACGAGGACCGTCGCCAAATACCCTCATGTAGCTGAACAGTGCAACATTAATATTCACTCACTCCATTATTATAGATGTTGTTTCCCACAAATGTAAAAAGGTGCATTTTTTATTAGTAAACAATAGAATATTCACAATCTAGTAGGAAGTATAAATATAAAACACACATTTTAATATTCTTTTATTATATTATAATAAAAGTTTAAAAAGTGTTTCAAAATAAAGTTATTATATATAAATAAAATTTTCAGTTTTAATGAATAGGATGAGCTTTAGATACTTGTAACTGTACAAACTTCATAGAGAACATAAATCCATTTTGCATACATATTTATTTCTTCTTGATATTTTTTTATTGACTTTTGGAACTCCAGTGTTCTGTGGAATACAGTTTGAAGACCACTAATATAGAGTAAAAAATATCACTGAATGATTTCTAATACTTCTGTAGTGATTTTAATGTGTATTGTCTTTTTCAAACAAGGGTAAATATAATCTATATTTTTGTTTCTTAATAACTTAGTTCACATTCAATTTTGTATTTATTTTTTAAAGTTATGGTAACCTGAAAAATTTTCTGAATAACTCATAAAAGTTACTCCAATGTATTATTACAGTCATTTGTGTAATTTAATTCAGTCAAATGAAAAATTTAATGTACAAAAAAATTTTTTTATTTCAAACAAAATTTCAACACTATATATACATATTTATAAATGAAATCCACAATATTATGATAATTAAAATGAATATTAATTAAAACAATTATATGAATGCAATGATGTACATTGACTAGTCACTATCAAATATTCTTCAAAAGACTAAAATTATAAATACATTTAGCCTAATAAAAAACATCAGCTAGTACCTCAATCAAACAAAAATTCTTATAAAACACAAATAAAAATACATTAAAAGAGTACTCTGGAAAAATAAGTCGGGAATGTATATAATACATATTTTTGTTTGGTTTGAAATTTCCAACAAAGTAACGTAACAATAAATATTTTCACATATATTCTTATATTCAAATTAATATCTAATGTGCAAAAAAAAATTACATTCAGTTATTCATATATAATTACCAACCTTTCAATTTAGTATAAAATTGTACAAGATAAGTTTTAGGCTTCTATTGCTAGTTTCCAAACATACCTTTTATAAATTGTGACACTCATCTTGTAAATACTAAAATACATTTTCTCATTTGAAGTTCTATACCAGATATTAACATACATTTGAATTGCATTACTTATTTTTTAATATACATATATATATCAAATGCATTATCTTGCAGTATTTTTCACGCCTTTCATTTAAATATTCCCTATATACTTGAAAATGTAAGGCAGGTTTCTGAACTTCCAAGGTGTAAATATGAAATGGTGGAAACCAGGATAAAAGAGGATACATGCACACAAAAAGTGAAATATTATCAATTGCAGCATATAAAGGTAAAGATAATTTTTTATCCAAATTTAACTATAACTAGAATTAAGATTTTGGTATAACAGAAATTCACTTTGGAGATCAAATGTTTTGCTCATTTAACATCATTAGGTTTGATGAAAAATGTATGGTTCTATAAAAAGATACTATTTATTAAATTACAGATACGATTAAGACTGTCTTAATCTGTATTATCACTGTTTTAATCAGTAACACACGAGAGAATTAATGACCCTTCATAAAGACAGATGAATGCAAGATCAATATAAAATAAATTACTACAGAAGATTAACTAATGTTCTCCTGAAACGAGAAAAATATATTAAGTTTACTCTGATTCTATTTTTATTACTCTAAAAATTAGAAATTATTAGTGATTGTCACCAACAAAATATTATAAATGATAATGCAACAGTAATTTTTTTACATCTGAAATGTTAGACTTCTCTTTAATAAGTTATTTTAATTTTTTTTCTTTAAAATCATAATACAAGTCAAATATTATTGAAAAGAGTAAAAAGTAAGTTAAAAAAACAATCAATGGTTGATGGAAACATTTTGTGGAGAGCTTCTGGTAACTGTAGTTTTATTCAAAATTATTTTTATTTACATGCATTCTTTTGACTCAGTTCTTGCTTTTATGAGATTTAGAAGTAAGTGTAAACCACAACATTAATTAAACGTTTTGAGAGATAACTTACTTTACTCCTAATGTCATTAGAGCTATGTTTACATTTTGTGGTTTACATCTATGTTTACATTTGTAGACCTCATATAATTTGACATATTTCAGAAATATGCTAAACTCGGACTTATTTAATAATGATCAAGTAGTTTGATACCAAAAAAGAACTTAGAATAACTATAGAAATTTTATTTAAAGTTCCTTTTTGGCAGACCATATGTAAAATATTTGAATTATAAGTGTATCTAAGTTTTTTTTAAAAAATCTTTTCTTTCTAGAAATAAAGAGCAATACATTAAAATACAGAATGTGTATTTAAATTAATTTTCATAAACTGAAATTTTATTATGAATAATTTACTTTAAGACTGCTTTTAGTAGTACCATTTGAAATTTCAAATGATTTTTAAGCTTCTCTACCACGTCAAGGTAGAAGCCATAGAGAAGTGAATACAGTAGAATCTCTACAAAAAGGTCTTTTTAGGATCAGGAACAAAATCAACTTCAGAAAAATATAAGTTTGTTTCTAAATGAATTGCAATATTTTGAATTAAACATGACTGAACTTTATTATGACAATTATTTTAATGGGGAAGTGATTGCAAATAAGATACGAGTTTATTCAGTTAAGAAATCTTTACTTTGTTTCAATATTATTACTATTGGGACTTTGAATTTATGTATATAACCAGGACATTTTTTATAGTTACCCATTTGCAAAAATTCAAATGTGTTCTTTTTTTATTTAAATCAACTATTATGAATACATTGCTAATCTGGAGTTTTCACAGCATGTGGATCTAAGGAACACATATATAAAAAAGGAACATATATATTGCTCATTACATACTGGCCAGGAATTTAAATATATAGACTTAAAATTTTTTAAATGCCTTCTTGTGAATCAGGATCTCTATATTGGAATGACCTAAAACTGCCTATAATAAAAAAGAACATACATATATTGCACATATGCATAAATCATTAGGAATTATTAAATGCCTTCTAGTTAATCAGCATTGCACTATGATCTAAAAACACCTACAATAAAAAATTACATATATTGCACATGTATACCTGAAAATTCTATAAAATTATTTTAAATAAATAATAGATTAACTACTCTTTTAGTTTCCAGTCATTTTAAATCCAAAAGTCCAGTCCAAAATTAATAATGTTAAAATCGAAAATTCATTTTATACTGATTTTGTTGTCAAAACCAGACTTGTTGATATACTTTGACATTCTTTTTGGGTAGGTTTTCTCAATGTAGTTGAAGTTTTCTGAGAAGTCTTCTTGTTTGTTGAAACATATCTCTGTGTCTTTATTTTTTTTATTTAGCGGCTACATATTCAAAGTTCTCGATACAATTTCTTGATTAGCTTCAGAGAATAAATGCAATGAATCGACAGTATTTCTTAAAAAAGTTAAAATGTTGTTCAGGGGATGCTTTATTTATTAGTTGCATGAATTCTTCCTTGGAAATTTCTGTCCGTGTAGATGTGACCCTCAAATTATCCACATGTGCTTCTTTTTCCAAAACTTTCCGATCTTCACAAATAATCATTTCTTCATCTGTTATACCTGAATCTAAGGACAGTCTTTCCTCTTGAATAGTACTATTGATTTCAAATTTTTGCTGCAAATAAATGTTTATTGTTTGCACATATTCCACTGAACTGCATTATCAATGCATGTACATGTAAAATTATGCAAACAGTGGTTGCATTCCCTACACATCAAAATGCATTCTTTAGAGCATGTAACATTTCTTTTCACAATATATATGTCCTTACCTTTTGTGCAGCGAATTGACCATTTTTCTTCATTATTTTGAATGCATAAGCTCGTTAAACTTTGGCCAACTTTATGCCTTCTCCTCAGCTGAGCTATTTTTGAAGATACCTTACCTTTGCATATTATGAAAAATACATGTATGGAAAAAATGTGGAATTTTTTAATGAAATGGTGCTGTTTTCATAAAAATGCTTCAAACAAATCATTTATAGTTTTTGTAACACAGGGTGATTAAAAATCCTTCCCAACTTCATGGTGATACTCTAAATGCTCAAATCTTTGAAATATTAGAAAGTTTGGAGCAAAGTCTAAAATTCTATTAATTTAGGACACATACATTCCATTACATCTGTTGAATCATTCTACATTTTGCTTTAGATTGCTAAGCAATGTATGTAATTTTCTACTCTAACTATCTTGAAGAGTATCGAGCATTGCATTATTTAACCTTGAGGCTTGCTGTGAGCACATGTTTTATCCTTTATTTAATTTTTGAAGTAGCATTGGATCACAACATTTTCATTAGAATGAAGATTAGTTGTAGCTGTCTAGTATAGACAAGATTTAAAAATGTTAATGTGAATGCTAAATATTATGTTAAATACATATATATAGGTATATAACTGCAAAGACATTTTAAAAAACTTATGCAGTTGAAATTTCAGCATGATTTTTTTTATTCAAATTAGTTTATTGCAGTGTGCAGGCCTTTTGTTAATGGAAATGTATTTCTCTTTTACCATTCAAAAAATTTTTACACTGGTTTTTTGAGGAAAAGACATTAGGTGTAAGTTGAAACTCTCAAAGTGAGTTGGGTAGAACACAAATAGATAAAATAAAAACATTACTCTCTTTCGAAAAAGTTATATAAGTTCAATAATGAAAATTTTAAAGGTTGAAATTCCATGTAGGAAACAGGGATTAATGAGTCATGCTGCACAATATTTTTGCATATCCGAAAAACACACCAACTGTTAATCGTATTTTTAGATGCCTCCCATTCCATTATTGTACTCAATCACACAACCTGGTTTTAAAACATTCTCCATCTTTCTCTTTTCCCCCATAACCAGGATGTCAACATTACAATGTTTGCTGGTATCCCTTTTTGTCAGACCATCTCACAGCTAAAAAATCTCAATTGGAGAGACTTTGAATGAAACTCATTATAATTAGTATAACATGAGGTACATGAAAACTGAAATTTGTTAGAAAATATTCAATTTAAAAAAGAATTAGGAATTATATAAATTTTTACAAAATGTTTTAACGATACTATTTGTCTAACAAAATACATTTCTCCAATTTTCAGAATATAACATGTCTCAATATTAATAAAATTAAAATTCATCATAAGCTAAATAAATTTTCAATGTATGAATGTAAAAAAATAATGTAAGATCTTACGCGAGGGCAGATTTCACACACACATTCAAAATGTTCTTTTCACTAAACTACTATAAAATAATATTAAGTCATTTTTATTGTGTCGTTATGAGTTCGATGAAATGAAATTTTGTTCCCAAGCAGTAAAATTCTTTTCTTTGACTTTTTTTAAAAAGTTCAAACATTTGGTTCCAAATATAAATATAATTTCTACAAAAAAAATAAAATTAACATACAATATAGCTTTTCAACTTATAACACGACATTTCTTCTGGATACACTTCAAGTTATTTTCACTTTATAAACAAAGCTTATTCAAACCACAACCCGGCTTTCATTCATATTACACAATACAGTAGGTCTCAAACACGGCTGGGAGAAACCCATCAAAACACGGCTGCCAGAAGCCCATTTCTCCTGCATTCCAGAATAGACTCGTCCAAAAGCAAACTCCCATTGCCAGCCATGTTGTACTTGAGACGCTAGTCACCAGGTAGCGGCTTTTAGCTTTCTGATCTTCGTGATTTCTTCTCATCATAGTTTAAATTTTTTTGTAGCTTTGTGTGAAAAAGCTTTTTTACCCTTTCGGAAATTAAATTTAAATGCTTTTAATATATGTATTTCTTCTGTGTGAAATTTAAATTTTTTTACATATATATAATCAAATTTTTTAAGACACGAACTTAAAAAGAAAATGCAAGCTCTGTTGTTGTCTAGCGACACCGTGAATTTGGGAGATACTGAAACGGAAATTTTTCCTAAAATCGCGTTTTTTACAATAACATTTTATTCAAAAATCATTTTTTACCCCAGTAGATAAATCTTATGAATTTTTTTTTTTTAAAAGAACATATTGCATTTGGGTATTTAAAAAAGGGGAACAATACCCGACTCAAAAAAGTGCCTGGGGAAAGTTTACTTTTTTTTTCTGTCGAAAAGTTTTTTCTTTTTCGGAAATTAAATTTAAATGCATTTAATATATCTATGCTTCTAAATTTAATTTTTTAAAAAGTAATAAAATTTTTTAAGTTTTTTTTAAAAATTTCAAACATTTTTATAAACTGACAAGTGGAATCATTTCTGCCCACCTTCAAGATAGGAGAAAAAGCCCTGCAATACGCAAACGTCCCAACACCCCATTTTGTATTTTTTATAACTTTTTTACTCCAACTATTAACTCAAAGTTTTTCCTTTTTTAATAAAATTTTTTATCCAATAAATTTAAATTTTAATTTTTATTGTCTTTAAATGCAGCAAAGGGAAAGATAAACCCATTTATAGCTTCTACAGGACTTTTCTTATTAAACAAGGCTTTTTCATGTATTTTTAACTGATTTCAAAAAAGGAGGTTATCAATTCGATACTTTTTTTTTTAATGTTTGTCCGGCGATTACTTCGGCATATCTCAACCAATTTGAATGTTTTTTTTTGTTTGATAGGGTATATTCCGGATTGGTACCATTGTTAAAAAGGGGGTTTAATATGTCATCCCCTAATTTTGGGGAAACAGGGGTTATTAAATTTTAAAAAATTTAAAGTTTATAATAAAGCCACTGAGGATCCAAATAAAATGAAAAGCTAAAACTTTTAAAAAAACTATTCCCTTCGCGCATTTAGAGTTAATATTAAAAAGGCGGGCAAAAGTTTTCTGATTTGAATGTTCTTTCTTTTTTTGTGTGCGTGATAGGGTATGTTATCGTATTGTTAAAAAGATAGTTTAAAATACCAATTCCTAACTTCAGGGATGACATATAGGGGGTGAAAAAAAAACATGTTTCCAAAAATTTTTATGTGAAAAAGCCACTAGAAACCCAAAAAAACAAAAAAAATTTTTCCTTTTTGCCTTTGGGGTTTTTTGGGGTTGATTAGGTTTCACTGGAAATTTTTTTTTTTGGGTCCTTCTTTTTTGGGCCAGGATTTTTTTTTAAAATAAAACCTTTTTAATGCACCTTTGGTGAAAAAAGGTATATTTTTCTTAAACTTTGCCCATTCTTGCCTTCTCCATAAAGAAATGACTCTTTTGCTATATATTTTGCTTTCTATTGTTTAATTGTGCTTCACTTTTTTAATGAGTGCATATGCAATGTGAAAAATTATGTGAAAAGATTATTCTTTTTGTTATTATTTATAAAAATTTATTTATATTTGAGGGAAAATTTTGGACATGAATCCTAATTGAATAAAATCAGTAAAAATTAAGAAGTAACCTTATATTATTTTCCAAATTGTTTTTTAAAAAAGCCTTGGGACCTTTTTAAGGGGGGACAAACATTTAAAAAAACATTTATAACTTATACATGTAGCACTCTTATTTCTTTTGGGTCCTTTTGCATATTTCTTATTTCATTTTTTTTCCAAATCTTTACAAAAAATAATTTTTTGAAACCCCTTAAAAAATGGGATCAAGTTTTTAAAAAAATTTTGGAAGGTTTTCTTTTAATGCCGGAATAAGGTTGAATTTTTTTTCCAAAATTAAAATTAAAAACCGGAAATTTTTTAAATGTTTATTGCTTTTTTCTTACTATTGTCATTAGAAAACAACGATTTTCATTATGCCAGCAAAACTGATCCATTTTTTTTTTTTTTGCTGAAATGCTAACACTGTCCTGCCCAATTTTAAGTATTAGCTCATTTGTTTGCTCTTTGCACACATAACCTGAAACGATTTTTTTACTATGAATTTTTCTAAAACTTAAAAATTATTAATTGTGCCTTAACTAAAGAAATTGCCAAGCAGAAATGAACCTATACCTCAGAATCATACTTGAAAAAAAAAATATATATACAGGTTTAATTCTGAGGTATAATTTTATTATTATCAGGGTAAAGGGATGATCTGTAAATTGGGCATGTCAAAATAAAAATTATATAACTTGTCAAAATTCGGCCTTTTTACTAAAATTTCTTTTAAATTTTGCGGTTTATTTGATTAATGATTCTGTTACATACCAGCAAAACTTCTAATTTTGATCCAACATGTTTCATGGTTTTCTAATTGCACTAAATATGCCTCATTTATTTAAGTAAATAAAAGATATGAATTAATTGGTATTTTGTTTTAACCCCCCACACAAAATTAAAAATTTTAGAAGAATTGTTTAAAACTTCATAAATATAAAAACATTCTTTTTAATGGTGACGGTAAGTGGAGGGGGAACAAACCCCCAGTTTAAAACTCTAACTTACGCCTCAGGAATGCCACCCAGGAAAAGAGGGCAAATGTCACTTTTTACTATAACCATTTTGGTCCATTGACCACCAGCACATTTGTGATAACAGAAAAAAAGGGGAAGGTTTTTTAAAAAACAAACAAATCAGTTATTAAAAGGGGGGATAAAAGAAATATCTTTAAAAAAATCAGTTGCAGAATCATATCTTCATGACAAATCATGTGTAAATAAAAAATACATTTTTTTTGTTTTTTAAAACCCTTTTCCCGTTAAAGTTTTTTTTTTTGAAAAAATTTTTAAAAGGTAAAATTATGAAAAAATTGTTGTAAATTTTTAAGAACAAAATTTTTACCTATAACTCAAAACATCAAAAATTTTGTAAAACTTTTATAGGGAATAATATATTTCATGAATTTCTGTGTATGTTTTAATCGAGAAATTCAATACTTGTGCATTCAATTTTCGGATAACAAAAAAATTTAAAAGTAATTTTTTGTGAATCTTGAAAAATTTTTTTTAAAATTTAACCGGACAAAAATATTCAAGGGTTCCCGAGGCAGACAAAAAAAAAGGGAAAAATTAGTGTTTTTTAAAATTTTTGGGCCCTTTGCTCCCCTTTTGGATGATTTAAATTTGTATTTCTTTTTTACCTGGTGGAAAAGAACCCAAAAAACCTAAGTAGTTTGGATTGTTTCAAATACTGTGACCAATTTTAAGTTATAATTTTTGAATTAAATTAATTATGAAAGAATGTTAATTATGTTTTATTTGATGGATTATTTATTTTACTTAATGAACTAGTAAATATATTTTACTTTTTTCAAAAGCCAACCATAAATATTTCAACAACCAGAATTAACTTTTAACCTATGCTTTGAATTTTATATATGATAGATTTATATTATATTTACCTTTTAATTAAAAATTAATTATATATCTCCTCTTTAGGCTACATTTTGCATTCTTATAAACATTTATCTAGATTATTAAATTATAAAGCAAACATTCTGAGTACATTATTCACATAGTAATTAGATACAAATTAACAAAAGGGAGTATTGTATTTTCGACTCTCAATAAAAATATTAGTTCAAGTAAAAACATATTTGAAAATGAGTATATAACTGTGATTTACCAGGAGGAATATTTCAAACAAAATTTTTATTATTATTTTAAATACGAAATTTTTAAATTACAATTTAAGGTTTTTATGCTTTTCATAAATATTGATATTTTTCTCTTATAAATCAGATGCTAGGTCTAAAATATAAAATACTAACAAAGTGACCATTGGAGAAATTTATCTGTGGCCTAGTGTACTTTATATAAGTCAAAATGCCCAAAAACCCTTGTTTTTTTCCCCCCGAAAAAAAATTTTTGTACAATTTTAAGTTTTTTAAAAATTTTCAGTGTAAAAATTTATTTTTGGGTTTTAGATTAGGCTCAAATATAAAATTTTTTTAAATTTGGGTATTCCTTTACAGTTGTGAGTGCTCTTGTAGAAATTTTGAAAAAGCCGATCCCTCGCAGATAAAAATTCCCAAAAAAGGGGCAAATGCTATATATTTTTTTTTGCTGTTTTCTTTTCACTTTTCATGTAGAAAATTTTATCATTATTCGTATATTTTGCTTTCTATGCTTTTATTGTGCCACAGTTTTCTAAGATATAGTTATTTAATATGATAAAATCATGTGAAAATGTTCTTCATTTCATTATTAACTTTATTTATAATCAGAACTTTACACATGAGAAGTAAAATTTTCACACAGCTTGGAATCTAATTGAATATAATAGAACATATCTTTTAAAATTGAGAAATAACCTGTATATTTTATGTTTAAAATTTTTCAAGGAGTTTCAGAATATGAAAATAATTAAATATTTAAGTAAGACCATAAGTCATTTTAAGGTTAATGTGCGAAGATCATTACAACAGATTGAAAATATTTGTAATTTATTCATGTACCACACTCTTATTTCAGTATAAAGAAACATATATGAAAATGTATTTCTCATTTCAAATAAATTTGTGACGATACTTGATAAGTCAATAAAATTTTTAAAACCACTTTAAACATAAATAAAAAGAATGAGGAAGGTTTCTTGAAATTTCTGAAAGGTGTTCTTAAAATCATATTACAACAATACAAATTTTTTCACTGTATATAGTGTGATATTATTATATCGGTTTAAACTGACATACTTTTTAATGCTAATTATTGCTTTATTCATGCTATATTGTAATAAGAAAAAAAAACACTTTCATACTTTTGAGAATGCCAGTAAAAATGAATTTTTTTATAACTTCTTTAAGTATTGGCTACTTTGTTTGCTCTTTGTATATGTCTTCAGAAATGAATGAAACAAGTTGATTTTTAATTTTTCCAAAGTTTAAAGATTATTAATTAAGAAATAGACAGTAACAAAATGAATTTTCAAGCCTTAATAATGCTAAAGATCAGAATTTTTGTTGTGTAAAAATATTGTTTTTAGTTATTAAATTTTCATTATTTTTAAATGAGAAAGGGTTGTTCTAAATCTTATTGGGATGTAACATTAAGTTAATACCTATACCACTTAGCAAAAAATCAAGAAAAAAGTGTTTATTGATAAGTCTGATTTAAATAAATGAGTTGGCAGTTTTTTGATTAATAATTATTTATCGTATTAGCAAAGCTGCTTATTTTGATCTAACACATTTTATGATTTTTTTTAATTGCATTAAATATGCCTCATTTCATTATTAGGTACAAAAGCATGTTAGATTTTCATTCACATTCAGAATGATGCATCCTTAACTATAAAATCAGTTAAATAAACTTATTTGTTTGACAAAGCATGCATAAATAGAAAAAAAAACGATGAGTTTGGTTTTTAATTTTTTCTAGTGAATTTAGTTTTATCTTAAAAGTTAAAATATTTAACTATATAGAAATTTTGAATTATGAAATGAATTGTAGAATAGCAGTTTTTAGGAGAGTTAATTTGCATTCTATGAAAAGTCGAATCATCAATTTTGTAAAAAATTTTTGTAGGCATACATATTTCATGAATTTGTGTCCATTCGTTAAATTAGAAATTTGATATCCGTACTTTGTTGTATTTATGTAATTGAACGCATAAATTATAAAAGAAATTAATCACAAAAAGAAAATAACATTAATAATTTCTGGGGAATTGTAGTAAAATTCTCTTAAATGATTTTTAGAATTTGCTGTACCTTTCCTCAACTTTGTCTTAGATGTTCCCAAAAATATAGATTCACTATAGGATCCTTTATTTGAAAGACATTTATAATAGATATAAATACCATTTTTCTCCTTTATTTGACATTTAACATTTGCATTTAGTAAAAGCTTTTTTCTAAAAAAAATTCCCCAAATTAAATTGTTTGGATTGTTTCTACTTTTTTGTGACATATTTAAAAAAAAAATATTGGGAATATTTTCATATGACTAACGATTTTTTGTAGTTTTTTTATATTCTTTATGGATGCTTGACATTGTTACATAAAATTCAATACTTAATTATATTTCTAGCAACCAGAATTAACTTGTTAAAAGGGGATTTAAAAAACTAAAAAAGATTTTCTAATTTTTTTTTTATGTTTACTGTTTTAAATAAATATTTATTTCTCTCTTTTTACAGTTTGGTATCCTCATAAAAAAGTTGTACACCAGGGGTGTAAAAACTCAAAAAACTAACTTGGGGCAAGCAAAACAAGGTTTAAGGGGGGCCCAAAAAAAAAAAAAATCCATTGAAACATGGGTTTTTATTTTGAATATGCATTAAAAAAACATAAAAAAAGGAACAAAAAAATTTTTTAATGTTTCATTCTGGCATTGACATCTTTTTCTCTATTACTCTTTCTTATTTTGTTCACAGTGATTATTTAAAACCCGACCCATGCTGGCGGCATTTATACTATTTCTAACGGGGGACTTATTTCCTTTCATAACTGAAAATAACTGTTTGCACTGATAAGTATTTCCAAAACATGGTAATAATTTCAAAAGTAAATTTTTTTTAAGATTTCAAACCTGGCTGGGGTAAATATTTGAAAAATTTTGGGGCAACACCCCTTTGGTAAATTTTTGTTTAAATTTAAAATTGCATTGAATCTCAAAAACCTTTATTTACATCCTTTTTACCAGAGTCTATATTTATTAGAAAAAATCGAAGAAAACAAACAAAATTTCCCTTCTTCCTAAAATTAAAATGTTTTAAGTTTTCCCTTTTCAAATTCATTTCTAAGATTTAAAATTTTTTTCAGTTTTTATTTTTGATATGATGCAATGTCATCTAAACTAGATTTTTTCATGTTGTTGTCAGTTGTTTTTTCCCAACGAACTAATTTACATTTGAATTTTTGTCATTATGTCAAACATGTTCGTAATGATCTGACCTTTTTTTCTTGCAAAGATAAAATTTAAAAAATTTTAAAGGGGTTTTGGGTTTATGTCAACCATTAAAAATAATTTTTCCCAACTATATTGTATTAAAAAACAAGCCTGTGTCTTGGTTTTAGCTTTTAAAACTGCATACTTTTTTTACAAATCCCAAATTGTTTGAGAATCTTTGGGGCCGGGTAAAACCCAAATGCATTTTTGGGGCAACTGTACATATTAATTAGCAAAATATTAAATTAAGAAGTAATCCTGTATAACATGTCTCTTTTTCCCAAAAAAATATTTTCTGTTACGTGCACTAAATCCTACGAGTTGGAGAACTGAGACCTCCCTTATTGGACACCCCGACTATATAAAAAAATTTTGCAAATCGGCTATTTTTTTTAGTTAAATATTGTTAACTCTCTCGCTGGGGCATCCCCTGATTTCCATGGGCAACGTAGATGTAGAAAATTTGCGCGACCCCGGGTTCCCTAGTTTGGGGGTTTTTCCGGGCTATTTAGCAGTAAAACCCCTGCTTTAAAAGGGTTTTTGTTTTCATGTTCATATTTTTTGGGTCTTTTAAATTTTTTATTTTAAAATAAAAGCTCTTTTACAAAAAAATTTTATATATTTTAAAAATAAAATGTAGATTTAATATGTAGACTTGAAATACGTAATTTGAAAAAAAATGCAATTTTTTAACCTACTTTTTATAAAAATAACTTTTGCAAAAGAAGGCTAATTGTTTAACAGAGAGGACATCTTAATAATAATCTATATTGTTAGCTTTTTTTATTCCCAAAAAACAAATTATTTAATTTTTTTTTAGCAGTTTAAATTTTTTAAAAACCCAAATTTGCTTAAAAACATTTTGTTTTTTATGTTTTAAAATTATTTCAACATTTTTTTATTTATCAAAAAATCAGAAGACTTTTTGATGTTTTAGATATCATTTATGCTTAGATACCCCGTATTTACCTAACTGTGGTATATTAAAAATAAATGTATGCATTTTGTTTAATAACACCAAAAAGAAAAAAAATGGAATACACAATTAAAAGTTTTTGTTTTTGTGGAAGTCGACCTATCTTATTTTTATTCTGTCAGTTTTTTTATTTTTTTTTTTATTTTTGTGTGCCGATGTATTGGCTCCGCGAAATTTGAAAACCCCTTTTGTCCACATAAAAATTTCCGTTTGTGCAAATAAATGCTTCTTTTGAGGGAGATTTTGGGGTGAAAAAAGTTTTTTTTTCACCCTTTTCCCAATGAGGTGATTGTCTTTTTTCTATATATGATTTAACTTTTCCTTGCATTTGTAACAAATGGTTATTAAATAAAGGAGGGCATAAAAAATTTTTTTTTTGTTATTAAAAATTTTATTTAGTTATAATTATATTTTGAAAGAAAAAATTTGGTCTTGAAATTCAATTGTATAAAAAAAAATAAATCATTCAAAAGAGTTTTCACAATTTTTTAAAAAAAAATATTTAAATAAGACCTTTAATTATTTTTTTCGCCCAAAGTGTGAGGAGATTTGGAATAGTTTGAAGATATTTGTAATTTATTCATGAACCCACACACACTTATTTCAGTATAAGGCCAACATATTTAAAAATATATTTTGCATTTCAAACATTTTTTAACAATGCTATATTATACAAATTTTGGATATTACTTTAAACATAAATAAAAAGAATGTGGAAAGTTTCTTGAATTTTCTAAAAGGTTTTCATGAAATCATTCCTGAATGACAAGGTTACAAATTTGTTTCCTTTTTTTAAGTATGACAGTATTTATATCCACTTAAAGTTATGTACCTTTTAATGTTTATTTTTTCTTTCATGCTATTTATTGCCTTTTAAAGAAACCACTATTGATTTTCATTATATAACAAAAATGATCAAGTGTTTTTTGAATGAAACGTTTACAGGCCAACTTTAAGTGTGGCTGTTTTTTGCTGGAAAAAAATGTTTTTAGTGGATTTTGAATTTTTATAAAACTTTAAGAATAATAATTGTGTAGTAGCTGGTAGCAAGTTATTAATATATGAATATATTATTTTTAGTTATTAAATTTTAGAGTATTGACAAGGGAAAGATGTTTTATACTTAATTGGTATGTAATATTAAATTAATATCAATATGACTTAGTCAAAAACCAAGTAAAGAGTGTTTACTGGGGGGTTTGATGTTAGAATTAAAATAGGTTTTTTCGTGATCAATGATTCTGTATCATTTCAGAAAAGTTCTTATTTTGATGCAACATGTTTTATGTTTATTTAATTGCACTAACTATGTCCAATCTCATTATCAATTGAAAACATTCTTTTGGATCTTCATTTATATTCAAAATGATACTTTAAAATGAAGTACTTTTTGCAAAAATCATTTTCATAAACTTATTTCCATGTCAAAGCATGCAAAAATAGAAAGACTCGGTGATTGCAGAAATTAAAAGATGAGTTAATTTGCACTAAATGAAATGGCAAATGATCAAATGACATTTTTTAACTGTGTACATTTTATGTATGCATATATATTTCATGAAATTATGTCTAGTAATTTATATCTGCATGTTGTTGTATCTCTCTCTGTGCAACTGAATTCATAAATGATTATAAAAGAAATAATTATATTTATGCTTCTGAAAAAGTATGCAAGAATTAAATAACTTACAGAAAATCCAAATAATGCTCAGCAGAAATATTTAGTAAAATTATTTGAAATGATTTGGAGAAATTTCGATGTCCTTTATTAGGTGTGTCATATGAGTTCCTACTAAGTATGAATGCTGTGGAATTTATAATTTCCTAGAAATGTTCAATAGTGCGTTATGGATTTAAGATCAACCTGCGTAATTCAGAAAACATTTATGGTTTGGATTATTTCAATTGTGATGAATCCAAGTCATAATTTTCTGACGTTCATTGTATGACATAAATTTTATTTTGTAATGTATTTATATCGCTGTAACTTATTATTCATGTCTTTTTTCCCATGAGATCCAATACTTATGTTTCTAGGAACTAAAATTAGGCTGTCATTAAGGCTTTGAGTACTATATGCATTTTATAGTTTTATTTTATGTTAATTTTAAACAAGAATATTAATTATATCTTCTCATTATGAACTACACTGTACATTCCTATATGCATTTTCTGGAGACTTTTAAGTTTTTAAAGTAAACATCTTGGCAATACTGTTCAAATTCTACACTAAGGAAGATCACTATTTTTCCTATTATGATATTTTTAAAGTCAAATGTTTCTATAATGCTCTAAATCAGTGATACTCAACTTGCGGCTGCGGGCCACATGTGGCCCAGTCATAGTCCATTGCACTGAGAAATTCAATTACTGGAGAACAATTTACAAACATTTTATTGGGAAATTCTATCAATCAAGCTATCAATTTGTTTTTTTAATAGTAGAATGTAAGCAAGAAGCTTGGTCATAGATGAAAGGAAATAGAGATTATTTCATAACTCAGTAAAAAATGCATAAAAATAAATATTTTTATGTGTATGTTTGATTGAAAAGTTAATATGGTATTAAAGTAAAAGCTAAAAATCAGTTTCAATATTTTGATCCATTTTGTTTTGACCACTGTTGTGTTGCTCTTATAGTGTGTTTGTTCCATTATCCTCATGTTGCTGCCTGCGTGTAGTGCCTGTCGTGTCACTTGAAATACTTGTCATGTGTATGCGACCAGGTGGGAAAAAAGGTTGAGTATCCCTGCTCTAAATAAATATTGATATTTCTCTCTTATAAATTGGAAGTTGTTTTCACAAAATTAAAAGAAATTACACAGAGGGAATATTGGAGTAGTTTAGCTCGAGGGTTGAATGTATTTCATATAAGTCAAAAATGCCCAAATCTTTGTTTTCTTTCACACTGAAACAAACATTATCATGAATACTAACTTTAGTACTAATGTAAGAGAGTTCAATATGGATTTTTGTGCCCTCCTCCCAAAAAAATATGAAAAAAAAAAGATAATTTTTATAACTTAAGTTCAATTAATGCGAATGTAAATTGTTCCTCAATCTATACAGCACGGTCAGTGCATTTTCCATGTTGTACAGGTTTCTTTGTTAGAGCTTTATTGATTAGGGCTCACTGGAAATAATAATTAAGTTTTTAATTTGGTGTATTCCTTTACAGTTTGGTGTGCTCTTGAAAAAATTTGTGCTTATAAATACATATCCTGTTACAGATTAAAGTTTCTCATTATAAGAGTTTGGTATGGAAAAGATATTTTTTGCACTATGTTCTTTACACCAATCTATGTAGAATTGATTATTTGCTATACATTTTCCTTTCTATGCTTTAATTGTACCACACTTTTGTAACAAGTGGTTATTTAATTTGAAAAAGTCTTGTGGAAAAACTTCATTTTGTTATTACAAAGCTATCGATAAGCATAATTATACTTGTGAAAGGAATTTTTATTTTGAAAGCTAATTGAATAAAATATAATAGACGATTCAAATTTCGGAAGTATTTTAAGCAATTTTTATAATTCTAAGTTTTTTCAGAATATTAATATAATTAAATATTTAAATAAGATCTTTTTTTCAAAATTAAGGTTGAATTGTCTGAATATTTTCAATAATTTGAAATTATTTGTAATTGATTCAAGTTCCATTTTTTTTCAGTATAATAAAATTTAGTTGAAAAAATACATTTTTCATTTCAAACATGTTTTTTACTATATTTTATAAGGCAATCAAAACTTTGATATTACTTTAAGTATAATATAAAAGGTTGTGGAAAATTTCTGGAAATTTCATAATGGTTTTCTTGAAATCATTCCTGAATTACTAGGCTACAAATTTGCTTGTTTTATGCAATGTGTGATAGTATTTATATCAGTTTGAACATATGTTCCTTTTAATTGTAATTATTGACTCTTTTTCATGATATTAAAAAAACTACTTTAAGGATTTTCTCTATACCAGTAAAAAATGATCCAATATTTTTTGTGTAATTAGCTTAGAGAATTCTGGACGATTTTATGTTTGCCTCATTTGATTGCTCTTTGTATAAATACATACAAAAATAAACAAATCTTATTGATTTAAAGTTTAAAAAAAACAAATGGATATGAATTGTGCAGCAGCTTATAACAATAAAAGTTTCAAGGATTATAATGCTGTGTATCAGAATTATTCACACATATGTATTATTTTTAGTTATTAAATATTATCTATGGATAGGATTAATTTATATCTTATGGGTATGTAGCATTAAATTAATATCTGTATGACTGTTTCAAGAAAGAAGTATTAATTGAGGATTTTGATGTAAATTATATGAATAGGCTATAACTGGATTATTTATTGTGTCATATTAACAAACTTTTTGTATTTAGGAAGTATATTTTGTGCTTAAATTATACCATTGTCTTAATTATGCTTAGTGATTGCACTGTCCATCTGTAGTTTTAATTATCGCCTTGTGTTTTAACTGAAATTGATGAAAATAGAGTATTGAAAATCTATTAACTGTAATTTTTTGAAGCTTTGGTTGTTTGGGAATTCTTCAACTTGGTGGGTTGTGGGAACTTCGGGATTCTGCTAAAAAGGTTACCGGTGGGAATCATTTCAAATTGGTTCGAAGTTGAAAAACCTTTTTGTTTTTTTTCTCTGGGAATTTTTATTTAGTATACATTTTCTTTATCTTGGGATAAAATTTTTTTTAGCACACAAGAAAAGTGTAAAAATAAAAAATTTGGGAGTTTTGGGAGGGGGGAGAAAAAAAATGGGTGATTACTTTTAAAACAATAAAATAGGTGAGAATATGAATAAAAATTTTTTCATTAAATAAGAAAGAAATAATATAACAGATTTGGAATTTTTAAACAAGTTTGAGGAAGGTAAAAAATTTAAAAAAAAAACCGAACATTGCTTTTTTTAAAAAAAATTCCCAAAAATTTTTTTCCCAGGGGGAAAATTTTCAAAAATTAAAAAGAAAAAATTTAAAAAAAAATTCAAAATTTAAAAAAAAATATTCTAAGAAAAGCCAAACAAAAACGGAAAAATTATAATTTAAACAAATAATTGGAGACCCCAAAAAGTTAAAATTTAAAAAAATTAAAAAGAGTAAAAAAATTAAAGATTGTCCCTTATTGGCATAACCAGTAGTTACATATTACGGAATAGACAAAAGAATATACAATAAAAGACGTAAAATCGGAATTGAAAAGAAAATTTAATCAAATATTTGAAATTCAACTTTTTTATAAAAAACAGAATCGGGATTAAAACCAATCAAAAAAAATTTAAAAAAGTTCCCTAAATTGGATGCAGTATTCCCGAAAGGGGTTCCCAATGGGAGATTTGAAATGTTTAAAACAACATTTACTTTAAAAAAACCTAAGCAATGCACAAATTGTTGGAAATTCGGGCACTATCAAAAATTCTGCCGAAGCTCAATAAAATTGGGTATGCTCATTAAACCACCCTGAAAATGAGTGTAAAAGAAACTGAAATCAAAAATGTAGTTTTGGGGAGACGCATGAAAAACTCAAAAATTTTGCAAAAATATCAAGACGAATTTTTGGGAAACAAAAAAAAGTACAGCTAAAATTCTCGAGAAATGAAGCAATTAAAAAAAATTCCCAAAAGACAAAAAAAACATCATACTCAACCAAAACATACAACATTAAAAACGAAAAAAGAAAATCTTAAAAAAAAATTTTCTCAAAATTAGAATTGAAATTTGAAAAAAACAATAGCATAATTGAAAAGAAATTAAAAACAAATAATACAGCATTTCACGACAGAACTAAATACCGAGTACCCTTTAAATAAATTTGGGGTTTTTTCCCCCCAATTGAATAAGGAAAACCCAAATTTTTAAAAAAGTTGCATCCAAATATAACAATTCCAAAAGATGATGATTATCTAATAAATAAAAAAAAACGAATGTAAAAGAAAAAAGCCCCAAGAAAATATCGGGAACCGTGAGGAAATACATTGAAAAAGTGTGGTAGAACTTAAAAAATCTTAAATATAAAATCTTATATTCTCCCCAAAAATTCAATATTAAATTTTTTTTTGGGAATTTTAAACTAACTTGTAGTTTTAACCCCTTTTTTCCCCTTTAAAATTATAATTTAATAAAAGGAATTTACGGGGAAATTTAAAAACAAGAGGTGATATTTTTTTCCCCCCAAATTTTTTTAAAAATAAAACTTTTTTAAATCTAAAGAAATTTGGGTTTTAATCCAAATGATATTTTCAAAATTTCCCCCAATAAAATTTATATTCCGAATTAATCGAAAATCAAAAGGGGAGGAGGGATTAATGATATTTTTAAACCCGGATATTAGCGCAGAAAAAATATTCCAAAAATTAGTGAAAAACTTAAAATTTTTTTAATAGTCGAAGTTCAGATACTTTACAATTCTATCAAAATTTTTTAATATATACATCCCACCGGGAAATTTTAAAAGGAAATTTTATAAAAAAATAGATCAATATGGATAATCACATTTTTGATATTGGGAGATTTCAATGCATCTCATGAGATATGGGGATAAAAAATTTCCCCTTCTTCGGGGAAAAAAAAGGAGGGTTTAAAAAATGACTTAATATTATTAAACGAAAAAGCCCAACTTATCTCCATTCATGGGGAAATTTTTTGATATTGGGAGATTTCAATGCATCTCGGGGAGATATGGGGATAAAAAAATTTCCCAACGCTTCGGGAAAAAAAGTTTTTTGATTGGATTATTGAAAATGACTTTTTTAAATTAAAAAACGAAAAAAACCCAACTTTTTCCCCCATTCATGGGGAAATTTTTTACTTCTATAGATCTTTTTTTTAAATCTATAAAATTTAAAATTACGATTTATTTTTCCACAAATACCGAAAATTTTTTGGAAGTGACCTTTTCCCCCTATAATTATTAATTAAAAAAAGAAAAAACAGCTCAGCAACAAATAATTTTAAAAAAAAAACAAATTAAATAAATTTATCAATATCATTCAAAAAAAAGTTAAATTTAAATGAAAACGTAAATATAAATATTATAAAAGAAAAAAAAAAAGGGCTCAACTCTTTATCCCAAAGAACCAAAAAAAACCAGACGTTAAAAGAGCTCCATGGTGGAAAAAAGGAGGGGAAATTTTAAGAGAAAAAAAAGAAACTCCTTAATAAAGCAAAAAAAAATTTTTAGGGAAAAGACGGGATAAAAATAAAAAAGGAAATCCCAAAAAACAAACAAACAATAAAGGGACGTAAAAAACTTTTGGCACAAGACATGTGAAAAAATCTTTCCCAAAAATTTTTTTAAAATAACCCGCATAATAAAAAATAAAAACAAATCCGAACTATTCTTCTTTTTAATAAAATTTTAAGAATAACGGAACCATACTAACAAACGGACAACCCCACAAGCAGACAAATTTCAATATTACGCAAAAAAAAAACAACGATAGTTTTCCCGGAATATCTTTTTTCCCGGGACAATAGTCGGGGGATATTAACCCAAAACCCCTTCTTTTTAAAAAAATTAGAAAAAACAATATATATATCTCATCAAAAGAAAAAACAGTCAAAGGGATGATAAAATTTCTCCCAAACAATTAACCATCTCCCCATCAAAGCAATAAATCTCCTGAATTCCCAAATGACAGTTGGTCTTCAAGTAAAATTTCCCAAAAGATTAGACCCCCGCAATTATTCTCCCTTTTCAAAAAAACCTCAAAAAAATCCCAAGTAAGTTTCGTCATACCGTCCTATATCTCTTACTTCAGTAATTGCCAAATTATTAGAAAGAAATTTTTCCCTGATAAAAGTTGGGATTTCAGTTTTCCAAAAAAAAAATTTTTTCCCCTGTTAATCATCATGGTTTTTTTTCTTCCCCCATAGAAGCAAAATTTAAAACATTACTTAATTACAACATATCCCCTTTTTGGGGGAACGCAAAGGAATTTTTATTTTGATAGCATTAGATAAAAAGCAGCATATGACTCAGTGTGGCCAATGGCCTTGTTTCTAAATTAAAAAATTTTTGGGTACTCTGGTATTACTACGATGGATCAAAAATTTTTACATCAGAGAACAATACAAATTAAATGGAGGAACATTTTTTTAAAATCATTAAAAAAAAAATTTATTTTGGTGTACCCCCAAAGGGTTTAATTTTAAGTCCTTTTTTTATTTATGATTTATATGGGAGATATATTTGAAATTCAACACGACAGCCATCTTCTGGTTTACATTGGGGTGACATATTTTTTTTACAATAGCGGTACAAATTGGAATAAAAAAAATAGGCAAAAAACAAGAGAATCTAAAAAAATATTTTTTAGTCTGGTGTGAAAAATGGAAATTGTCAAATTCCCCCCAGAAAAAAGCAGTTTAAACAACTTTTTTTTGAAAAAAACACAATAATTTCCCTTACTTAAAATATGCGACAAACCTTTTTCCCGAAGTGAAGAATCTTAAAAACCTGGGTATAAAATTTTAAAATCACCTTTAAAAAAACATATAAATTTCCTACGTCAAAAAGGGTTCAAATATTTAAATCCATTTAAAACCCTTTTCTTCTCCGAAAAAAGGGAAAAAGATCTGATCATCTATTAAATATTATCAATGCCACAACCGTTTTTCTTTGACTATGGGGAAATCTTTTTTTTTCCCTTTTTTAGCAATACCCAACAGACAAAAAAATTAGAACCAATTTTATAATGCTGCCTTTTCGTTTTGCCCCAAAGGGCTCCCAAGAAACACCCCCCTTGGAAATTTTTTAAGAGCAGGGAAACTATGAATGGAAGTATTGTTAATCGGCATAATTTCCTTTTTCCAAAAAATTTTTAACTAAACAAATAGCATTAAAAAGCTGGTCCCGGGAAAGCAGGGGTTATTTTGGGATATAAATAATATTTTTTTAAAAAATAAGGGGAAAAAGAAAATAGTATTTTCAAAAAAACAATCAACCTGCTCCAAGAACTTTTTATATCTAAAATGAATATTCTTCAGTGGATCCCCTCCCCCAATCTATGAAAATCACAAAATAAAAAAACTGTACCATGAACTACCATTTCAAAACAAAAGGGTTTTCCCGGGTGTCACCAATTTCAAAAAATATGTTTTTAAAGATTTAAATTTAATCAAACTTTATTCTTTTCATAATAGCAAAAGATGGGTTTAAAAAAATTTAATCAAACGTCAATAGAATTTTTTAAACCCCCAAAAAAAAGTTTTACAAAATTTTTTTACTGAAAAAAAATAATTTCAATTTTTTACAGCTGAATATAGCCATATGGACTGCGTTAAAAAATTGGGGTTTCTGAAACGAAAACTATGTCATTCTAACGGACAGCTTATTAGTTCTAAAAAATATCCAAAAAAATTAATAGAAAATCCCAAAAACGATAATATTTAAATTTTAAAATTTTAACCCCTACATGAGTGCCTCCAAATAGCTCAATCAATAACTTTTCTTTTTGGGTACCAACTCACAAAGGAATAAAAAATTTAAAGAAGAAGTTGGTAAAAATTTGCTAAAACCGCCCAGAACCGTGGAATATTATTCATTGGATTACTTGGGAAGACCTACATACAAATTTTAAAAACAAAAAAAAAAAAAACGAAAAAAATATGGCAAAAAAAATAAAAATTATATTTATATTTTCATCTTGAAAAGTGGAATAGACAGGCAGCAAAAAAAAGAAATACAGAAGTCTTAAATAAGTTTGGGGCTAAAAAAAATTTCCATTAAAAAGATATTTATTTCCTTTTTAAACTAACGAAATTTTCCTTTTTGGAGGGTTTTCAAGTACCAGAAACGAGTGAACACTTTATATTTAAAATGTGTCAAATACAAATCCAAATTTAAATTTAAAATTTTTTTTTTCTCCCAAACCCCGAAGAAAAGGGCATATTCCTCAATAGCAAAAAGTAAAACAATAGAGCAAGTTCCAAAAAGTAAATTCTTAAACATCAACCAAAAAAATTCTAAAATTCTAATTAATAGATTTTTTTTAATATTTTCCCCTTTTTTCAATTTCGGGTTTAAAAAACAAGGCGAAAATCAAAAACCTACTAATAAGATAGTGCAATCACTAACCGTACATTACAACCCCAAAATAACTGTAACTGTCAAGATCCCAAAATTTATAATACATCGGAGCATAAGGCCTTAGCCAAATTTTCCCCCTTTTTTCAGTTTTTTAACCACTGTACTGAACTGGGAAATTTTTCAACTTTTGAACTTGCTCTATTGTTTTTTCATTTTGCTATTGAGGGGTACAACCATTCTCCGTGGTTGGAGATAAAAAATTTTTTAAAAAATTTTACGCTTCGTTTTTTTTTGATACAGTTTAATATAAAATGTTCACCTAAATTTCTGGTACTTGACAATCTGCACACAAAGGGGAAATGGTTTTTTTTTTAAAAAAGGGAAAAATAACTTTAATTTAATTATATTTATACATGCATTCAGAATAAAATACAGTTACACCAAAAAGTGAATATAAAGGGGGTTAATAGAATATAAAGTGATTTCCATAAAAAATCGCGCAAACTCGAGAGAAATACACGACTCGAAATCAAATGGAAATAATTTAATGTTCCATGTACGGCCTGTACCATTTAATCCTCGGACCGATACTGGTCCGTGGCCCCAGGATTGGGAGTGAAGGAGAGAATATTAACGTCCCCTGTTCCCCGCTACATGAGGGGTTTTTTGGGGACGGACCCGTCATTTTGAACCCGGGGCAAGTGAAAAAAACGACACCTGAGCTGGCCCCCCCCCTAACTAAAAAACCAACGGGAGGACGTTTGGGTTTTTCGACATTTAAGGTGTATCGCTCCTCAACATGGCGGGTCTTCCGGGGGTACTTTGGGGTTGGGGAAATCAAGACGCACCAGCTACGGTCCGTTAACCCCTTTACCACTAGGCTACCATGGCCCCCCAGATTGGGAACAACTGGGGTTTTTTAGTAAGGGGGGTTTGTAGGGGGTTTAAAATTAAAGGGGAATTTTATATATTCCACAAACATGAAACTTCATGCCTATAAAAATTTTTTGTTTTTATTTTTATCTTTTATAAACCCCTTTTTAAAAAATTGGAAAATAATTTTTTTTCCCCTTTTCCCAAAAATATTTAATTAGTTATTTTCAATTTTAAAGATTTTTATAAAAGAGAAGAATCTATATTCAAGAAAATATAAATGTTTTCCTTTTTTAAAATTTCCCAAAATTTCGAGGTCATTGTTCTTACAATACCCAATCTTTATAAAATTTCAGAAATTTAAAGAATTTTGAAACGTTCAAAAAAAAAATATTATTTGAAAAAAAAAAATAAAAATTTAAAAAAATATTATTGAGTGAATAGGAGCATTAAAAGGGTTAATTTTACTGCATAAATTTAACTATAAAAAAACAAATTACACTTTTTCAATTCATTAATTATACGCAACTATATTTTAAAAAAAAAAACAAAATTTTTTGGTTTTATTTATTTTTAATAAATTTTTTAACCTCAAAAAAATTTTGAATATAAATTTTTATTAAAAAAATAAAATTAAAAGGGGTACAGAAAAATTTCAAACAAACGCTGGGAAAAAATTTACATTTCTAGAATGCTTTTTTTCAATTTAATAAGGCCTTAATATAAAAATTTCACTTTTAGAAAGATGAACATTTTAATTTTTTGTTAGAAAAGGTGATTTCGAAGTTTAATTCCATTAAAATAATATAGGGGTTACTCAAAATAGAAACGTTTTTTAGGGTCTTTTAATAAATAGAATTTTTTGTTTAAAGGGGGTAAAAAACAAATTTTGAGATATCTTTTAAGATTCAATTTTAAGTAGCCTTTTTTCGTATAAAAATATTATTCTATTTTCTTTTTAAATAAGATTATAAACATTCAATTAAAAAAACATGCTAGAAATAGTTAAACATGAATTCCATTGGACTAAAATTATATTAAAAATTCAGAATGAGAATTTTAAAAGAAAAATTGATTTTCTTTTTTCTTTTTTTTTCTTCGAGAATAAAGAAGGCAAAAATATTTAAATAAAATATTTATCGTTCCCAATAAGTTATTTCAAGCAATAAATTCTTTTACCGAGTTTCCAAAAAATCCATCTTTTCCCTTTTTTTTAAAGTGGCAAAAGGGAAAAGATCGGAAACAAGAAAATGAGAGAATGATTTTTTTGGGAACTTTTCCCTTTTTTCACCCTCCATAAATAAATAATTAAATAAAAAATTCTTTGAACGAAATTCGGGGGAGAAATTTTTTTCTTGAATTCAGAGAAACGCCGCTTAGCAATAATACAAATGATTTACCCCACAAAAATCTGTCACCGGGGGTTTCGAGTTACACTACAACCAGAAGAGACAAATTTTAATATCAATTTTTTCGCAAATGCGGGGCATTTTTACCCGTCACGGCGGGGAAGAAAAGGACACCTTTGGAAAAGGGAAAAAAAACTGAAATAATAGGTAACGTCTTTTTTTAAAAAAAAATTTCAGTAGAGGGAAAAGAACTTTTTACGGTAAAAATAATTAATGGGTGTCTTTGATGATCTTTAAAAAAAAGGTTTTAGGGGTAATTTTGAGTTGTTTAAACACGATTTTTTAAGAAACATGTACTTTTTTTTTGACCAGAAAATGTTCACCTTTAGGGGAAGCTTTACGTTAATGATCGAGAGGTGGTGTCAAATGGGGTCACGGATCGGGGTGGCGTGAAAATTGGGCTTGTAACTAACTAAAATTAGATGATCGCGGGGCCTATTCTCGAGGTTTTTAGAAAAAAGGGAAAACCCTAGTATGAGGGCTATCAAATCAAGAGAACTCCCGAAGATGGGGGGATAAGTACCCCGCACAGCGTTTTATCGAAGCAAAGCCGGCGGGGCGAAGGGGAGAAAACGGGGGGGAAAACGGGGCTGCCAGAGTCAGTCAATCAATTTGGTGAATTCACCACATGAACCCGGAAAAAGATAAGCAACGAAACTGGTGTTGCTTAGGCCCCCGTTTATACGCCATACGAAAGCCCGAGCGTAAGTTAATCCCATGGGTTTTTTTCCCTATATTTACCAGGGGATTTCTTAAATTCGGAATAAAAAGTACAAAAAAGGGCCCAAAAAAATTTAAAATTTTTTCCCTTATTTCGATTTTTTAAAAAAAAAATTTTTAAGTATTTTTTTAAATATTATTTAAAAATCGAAAATTCATATCAGTGCATTAAAAAAGATCTAAAAATATTTTAAAACGGATAAAAAGTAAAAAAGGAAAAATTTCCCTTTTTATGTTTCAAACCGCTTATTTTAAAATTTTAAAATTTAAATTTTTTTTGGGGAATTATTAAGTCAAAACA
>BMAV01007297.1:0-54915 GCA_019973955.1 Trichonephila inaurata madagascariensis
TACTAAATTTAATGAGGTTAATTTGCCCTTACAAGGGGACAGTATAATTTTTTTTTAAACAGGAACCACTTTAGCGTTTCTTTCCAGAGTTAAACTAAAGAAGTATATAATACCGGAGGTCCGGAATTTTCTCAAATTAACTCAGACAAACTTTCAGGCCGTTTTAACCTACGTTCAACATTTAACTGCCTTTTATTCAGATATTGAAACCGTGTTTGAGAATGCTTTGACTATGGTAATACCACAGTAGGCAATGAAATTATATGGTCATATTGAAAAAAAAATGTCACATGACAACAGGATCATAATGTACACCAATGAAGATCTTAAAGTTTAGAAATAGATGCCGGCAATTTTGGCTTTAAAAAGGCAAACCTGTTATTTATCCCGAATTATGGAATAACATGAGAAAGTTTTTAATTATTTTTTTAGTAAGAAGGAGTTTCAGAGTAGTTGCCAATCTCCGAAACGAAAAAAAAAAAGAAACTAGACACTACTAACAGAGGAGAGTTAAGGTTTAACCTGACAAGATTGATACTAAATGTTGAAAATTTCTTATTGTAGTGCCAGATTCATTCCTCCCATTAAAATCAGTTGTGTGTTGTTTGGTTATTTTATTTAACAGTTATTTTATATATTAATTAACTTTTAATTTAATTAATTAACATATGCTTCTTAAACTCTTAACTCTATACTTTATTAGTTATAAATTTAATTCTTTTAAAGTAGTAGTAGTACTAGCTGTCAAAAAGACATTTAAGTTGATAAATTTGCAAAAATTCAATATTAATTAAGCAGGGGTCTACCCCATACCGAAAAGCATGGAAAGGGGTCTATGAGACAAAGAAGTTTGGGAACCTCTGCTCTAAACACTATTCAGTCCTTATATGAATCGATTCCTAGGCAAATTCAAGCCCTATTACATGCCAAAAGGGGTCCTACAACATAAAAATAAAAAATTCTGTATAAATCTAAAGTATTACCATTATTGATCACAATCTGAATATCTGTCAATTCCTCGAAAGTGTAATTCAACATAGCTTCTACAAAAAAGTTTTTCGATGATATTATCATGGAATTAATCAAACAGTGAGGTTTCACCACTTTTAAAGAACAATTGTAGCTTTGACTAGTTCCTTAAGTAACTTTAAAGCCAATCGGATGCAATTATTGGTGATGTTTCTTTTCACACACTGAAAATTTTCATATGCTCATTACTTGAAGGAGAAGTGCTTCTCTAACGTATAGAAAAAATTATATCCTAAATGACGGTTTATGCTTGTTGATAGTGTTTCATAGTCACTTATTTCAGCTATTCTGAATTTAAATGAAATCTTTTTGTGTCCTTTTATGCTTTTCAATTGTAAGCACTACGAATCTTTGGTAGCTTAGTGGAACATGAATCAAGTACTTGTTTCTGTGACCTCACAGACACCATGAACATGAAACGGTTGAGTTGAAATGAAAATTTTTAAATGTTACCTAAAGAACTCCATCAAGAAAAATACGAAGCCTATTAGTGTAGCTCAAGACACACTGTCAAAAAGACACAAGCAAGAAAAAGTTCAACATGCTATTTGGCGATCATCAAAAAACAATTAAACTACAATAACTTGAACAACATATGACAGTTTTGCCTGCAAATAACATTCCTGTAATGTTAGCGAAAAGTGTCTGTGATTTATGTCCTTTATTTAGCCAAGCACATTTGAAACTTCTTGGTTCAATTTGATTGATATTTTTTCTCAAATTATCCAAGAAAAACTCAGAAGTCCTTAAAAGTAGGTAAGGATACTTTCTCTTAGTTAAAATATTCTCTGGAATTACGATTTCTATCGTGTACAGTAAAAATTATTTTTAAAATGTTTGGGGTGACTCAGTCATCCCGCGTGATCATTAACCTTAGTATCGAGTACTCGCCAGCTCCTGGGTTATTTCTTGAGATAACTTAGGTTGTGGAGAATTTTAAATTATAAAAAACGACATGACTCACAAATCTCAATTATATGCAGGGCCTCAGCTACCACCGTATCAGCCGTATCAATGATACGGGGCCCCCAAGCTACAGGGGCTCCAACATGTGTAACTACAGCTCCACTAACAGGGCTCCCATATCTAAAAAAGGGCCCCGAAAGAATTTTGATACTGGGCTACATCAGAGCTAGCTATGCCAGTGATTATATGTACATTATTAAGAACTTTTCAACTTTTAATCTCGGCAATGCAGAATATAATCAATGAAAAAGTTTCTGAAATTAAAACGAATTCATAGTAGAAATAAATTATTTTAAACTTAATTTTAAAATGTTAATTATGTAAAAACTGTCACTGTTTTTAATAGAAATTTCTAAGACTTCGTGGCATTATTTAATAAATAAAAATTCTTATTTGGTATTTACTGAAATCGTATATAAGTGCACTTAAATATACGAATTGTGTGGTCGATGTTCTTATCTGAATTCTAAAAATTCTTTAAGGAAATTTATATTCAAATTTAACTTAAACTAATGAAGTTAAGTAACTCAAACTAATACGCGAATAAATTAAGTGCATTAGGAAGAGGGTTTATACTATTCCCTAAGGGACTTGGTAAGCGATTCCACATTCTATTCGTACCTCTCTAAGCTGCATTTTAAAGATTTGTGGTCGTGTTCTTTAAATTCTCTGGTGCATTTAGCGATAAATATGCTTAAGATTTATAGGTTGCATTGCTTTTAAAGTCTTTTTTAATAAAGATAAATATATCAAGGCATTAAAAAGTATCTTTTAATCTCTGGTGAATATTTGTAAAGGTAAAGAGCTGGCGTATTGATTTTCATATTGTTGTGCTGAAGGATTATGCAAATACGACGGTTAACAAAACAATGTGAAACAGTAAACATTCGTCAGAAAAGACTAAAGGTGATTTCCGAAATCTAAATAAAACGGTAGATAAATAAATGCTTGTAGAGACAGAGTTAATAAATATTAGTTTTATCAGGGTGACAGTTTTTTATAAGAATTTCCATTTTAAATACTTTAATTCTATGATATTACCCAAGAGATCTAAAAATTAAAAAATTGTTTCTATTGTGAAGATAAAAATTGATTTATTCCGCATTTTTTCATTTCATTTTCTAAAACAGCACATTTTATATTGATTTCATATCTGATTTTATATTGTTGTTCTGGTTTTTCTACATGTTAGTGGTTTTGCTGTTTGCAAAAGGATGGAGTGAGTGAATATTAACTTTACACTATTCAGCTTCTCGAAGACTTTTGGCGACGGATCTCGAAATTTAGAACCATGGTCAAGTGGCGAGGACGACACCTGAGCTGGCATCCCCTCTCCTAACTTCCACACCAATAGGAGGGCGTTTGAGCTTCGACAAATAGTGCATCGCTTCCCTACAAATGATTGAAGCAAAATTTGAAATATGTTTGAAATCGAACAACACGTACCATATAATAAGAAAATGTGTCACACGGGTAAAATGATATGCATGTGAATATCAATTATTCCTTAAAATGATCTAAATAAATGTCATTGGTGGACAAAAATTAAGGACGGGTTTCTTTTTCATGGTGATATTCCACTAAAGGAAGCATATTAACATTAGGGATGGCGATTCTTTCCAAAAAAGATCTATTTTTAAATTGAATCGAATCGTATCCTGATGAATCAATTCATACAAAAATCGAGATCTAAAAGATCGATTTCTAAAAAATTGATTTTTTTTTCAATTTACAATTTAAATATAAATCAATTTTTAAGAAAAGCAAGAAAAATACCTTAATAAACGATCTCTTATTTGTAAAATTAGGGGATTTTTTTAGCTCAGGAAATTAGACAATTACAGTTATTTTTATTAGAATATCAAAGTATCAGGTATAAAAAAAGAAGACATTTGTTTTCTAAATGTATTTGTTACATTAAAAAGTGTAGAAAATAGATTATATAGCTTATATAGTTCCCAATGCTTAATATCTAAACTTTAAAAAAAAAACAGTCTGTCAAGTCAACTGGGATCCAAGCGGTTCCGCTCATCACTTGCGATGTTGCCGTCAATCGAAAAAAGGCGCTCACAAGGAACAGATGATCCCACGATACTCATATACAGAGGTCGCCAAAGTGGTGTACCACAGACCACTAGTGGTTCGCGAGAAAATTTCGCTGGTCCCCTGAAAAATGTGGAATATACTTACTCTTCACGTTAAGTTATGTTTTAAGATGCATTGAAACATAATTCGATTTCTAACAATAATGTAACACTTAAAAAATCCTGTTAGTGGTCCGTGGGATTTAAATTATAAATTTACTGGTCCGTGAGGTCAAAAAGTTTGGTGACCGCTGCTCATATGCATCATGGCTATTGAGTAAACGTGATGATAAATAGTTTTTTCTTTTTTTTTTATTCTTGTCAGTAAAGTATATATCATACTTCAGGTGCACAACTGCCTGCGATAAATAGTGTTTAAATTCTTCGTTTTTCATGGTTTTTACCAAAACGGAAAAAAATCGAATGTCGATTTTCTAGGATGAAATATCGATTCACTGAATCGATGCAGTGCTACATATCGATTTAAAAAATGGATTTTTCGATTAATCGATCTCAGATCGTCATCCCTAATTAACATGAATAAATTAGCCTTACGATATATTGCAGAGGAAATGATGGTAGGCAATGCAAATTTTCATTATGAGTAGGTGCTGCTCATTTTGCAGCTTTAATAAGGGTCTGAGGGTTGCAGGCGATTGCGAGTAGAGTTGCGTAATGCGAAAAAATACATGGATGATTACGAAATTATGATTACATTCAGCAAACGTAATTTTGATGATGTTGGCCGTGGAAGGATTATCGGAATATTAGAAGAAAAGTGACAAATAGTGGATGTTGCTTGGGGATTTAAAATCGTGTATATTGTTATTCCCATTTTCGGACATCATGTAAAACCATTTGAATGTGTAGCAAGAGTAAATTGAGAGATCAATCTGGTTATTACTATGGCTAGAGACGACAGGTATATCTTCCTAATAGCGAAGAGTAATTTACGCACTGTAATGGTAAGTGAACTTCGTACTGCTACAGATATATATTGATTGTCGAGAAAAATTGTTTTCAGACGCTTGCGCAAGTAAGTTTCCACCTGCAAGGCCTACTGCGTGTGTCGCCTGGACATTATAGCAACATAGCAACTGTTTGCTATGGTGACGACTGTATTGAAATCGGAATGAGAAGGACCGGGTATGTGTACTTTTCTCAGAAGAGAATAAATTCAGTGTTCAATTTGATTGTAGATGCCAGTTGATATGGTGTGAGTGCAATAATATATATTGAATCAAAAATATCCAATAATGACATCAGTATCGTTTTCATAGTTCAATTGTATGAACCGGCTTGTTTCATACGCAACGTTCTTTCGTTTTTTGTTTCAACATTTTCAGTAATTACAGAGTTTCGGTCAAACATACACGATTAAGAAATTGCTAAAAGTAGTTTTCCAGCAGTATATATAAATAAATTATTAACTACCATTATACTCAAAATTTCAAAAGAACGGAATTCCCCCCTTTTTTTTCTAATAGTAATTGAATGAAATTATATTTGCTTTCCCCTTTTTTTTTCTTCTAATAGTAATTGAATGAAATTATATTTGCTTATTAAATGTTCAAGTCATCGGAGAATTCATTTGATTTATTGATTTATTGTAAGTATTTGCGTTTCTGTATTATTAGATTACATGTTTCCTTCCGACTGAAAATATAGCTACAAAGGAACATTTGATTTTTAGAATGTATTTTTATTTAGTTATTTTTTTCGACCTGCTGGGGAAAATTTGGTTCAAAGCAATAACTCGCCAACAAGATTCTTGTATATGAATAAATTATTTAGAGACAATGTACATTTCAAATAAAAAGTGATAATTCTAAAAAAAATACAATGCTTTAGTGGCAACTCACTTATACAACGCCTCGGAAATTGTAGATTTTATTGATATAATATTGCAAAGGATTATAATTAAGAGTAGCCATCCATCCGGTGTAGTGATTAGTGACGCTGATTGCGCTGCCGTAGGGCCCGGGTTTGAATCCCGGAGAAGGCATGGATGTTTATAAATATATAGTGCCTTCATGGCACAAAATCAGTGCTACCCAACCTTTTTATAGCCGCAGACCGGTAATCGTTGGAAAATTTTACCGCGGCCCGCTGAGGGGGAGGATGTTGATTGCTTACATTTTAGATCGTATATTGATTTTATTATTTTATTTTAATTGTATTTTAACATGCCTTCAAAATAAAATATAGTTACACCAAAAATGAATATAAAGTGATTTAACAAGGGATATAAAGTGATTTTCGTAAAAAGTAGCCCAAACCCAAGAAAAATATACTACAGTAAATAAAATGGAAATAATTTAAAGTTTCTTGTGCGGCCAGTAGTATTTGATCCACGGACCACTGCACTAATAGCCTGAGTTTGGTGGAAGGGGAAGAGAGGTGGGAGGCCTCTGACCACCCCCAAGGGTGTTATCCCTCTTATTTGGGGTGGAACTGAGCAAAATCGTACTGTCACCTGCATGGTGCTCAAAGCTAAGGATAATGACAGGCGTAAAAATCTAGCCCTTAGTTTAGATGAATTTCGTGGGCCTTGATCTAATGTTACAGTCGATCAGGTGGCATACGCAACAACATAATTAACAGTATTCGTATTTACCTCTTCTCATCATAATTATTTCTGAATTTAAAATTTTACATAAGTTAGTATGGATCCATAATATTAAATAAAATTAAAATTAACTATATTAATCTAGAAATTTATAGTGTTGAGACAAGTAGTCTGACCGAAAGTAATACGAGGGAAAGTAGCTATTGAGTGCACTCTTTTTGGTTGATCTAATAAGCAAAAAAAAAGAGTAAAAGAGTAAAGAGGATCTAGAGGTTTTTAATTCAGCTTGCGTGAAAAGTTAGACGAGATAGTCTTCAAACAAAATTTCATGTAAGACAGGGGTACTCAACTTTTTTTCTTGCTGCGCCGCATACATATGTTAGCAAGTGTCACTAACACTGGATTCGAAGCATTTAAGAAACACTCCTTTACAATTTCTCCATCTCTCTCAATAAACGGTTTCATATGATTACCAATAATATAACAAACTTCATAAGATGTCTTTTTTACCTCTATGACATTACCACTGACAAAACAATTTGCTGCTGTTGCAAAGATTTTTCTCTCAAGAATGTCTATTTATCATCTCTTGAAAGAAATCTTCGAGAAAAAGTGTTATTGAATGATTCTTGTCTATCGGAACTTTTTAAATTCAATGACAAATCAAACAATTACTGATCCATTATTATTTTTCACTACATTATAGTCCAATCGTCTTGAAACGATATATTTCCTTCGGATAGCTACAAATTAGTTCCACCCATAAAACTGTCACTTCTTTACTGTGTGACATAGCCATCCTGTGATGACCATGTCTTGCCGGTTCCGCGTAAGCTAGAGGTGTGGGATTATCAAAATGATGAGACATAATTCTTAATACAACTTTTATTAAGAGTAACTTATAATACTTAAATTCTAATTTGACAATTATTAATTAGAGTGAGAGTCAAGCCCAAAGTAAATCACGTATTTAAGTCAGATCACGCAATTAGATCCTCTATCTCAATTATCCTAAATAATCCTGTTATCTAATTACTTATATCTAATATTACCTTTTCCAGTTCTGGTCCCTTGACCTAGAGAATATAATCTATAACTTTATCTATGAAGATTCTTGATCCGCAATGCAGCTAATTCTTGACTGCTTATTCTTGGTCCGCAAGATTTCACACTAAGCTTTGTCACGCTATTGATCAGAATGATTCCACACTACAACCTCTGAGCCTGCTACGCTATGCTATGTTATATATCTAGGTTTGCCACACTATCCTTTTATAGTATATCTCATTTACATATTCGATCCGTTTCTCTTCTTGGTATTGGGTTGGAAAGGTTTTGCCATTAATCGTGGCCGTCAAAGAACATAGGAGTTATGTTAATCAGAAAGACGCGAGAGACGTCACAACTGTTGTCTGCTATTTGTAACAGTTACTAACCCTAACCGTTACAAATAGAAAAAGAATTTCAATTCGCACTCGTACGACATCGACAACAAAAAGCAAAAAATTGATATATTTGAATTCTTAACACCAAATTTTTAATATACTGTTCTTAAATAAGTGAATTTTTCAGACCAATGGGCACTAAACGGGCCACTTAAAAAGGCTCGGTGGGCCGCAGGTTGAGTATCGCCGATGTAAGAGATAGGATGTATAAAATATGTATAGATAAAAAAGATGAAGATTTTGGAACAATTAGATGCATTATTCCAGAGTTCTATCTTTGCAAAGGAAAAAGAGCAATTAAGTGTTGGTTAACATCAGGTCTGGATGGGAACAGTCACCGAATGGGATGAGTCCTGATAATGTTTCCAGTGGTGTTATGGAATTTCCTGTTAAATTGTCATCGAATATCGGATTAAATTAGCAACATTCTGAGAAGGTTGCAGACAGGGATATACGCAGACCTCTCTTATGGGGAAGGGGTGTATTTTAAAAAACACGTCGATAAAAGCGCCGAGGGGTAATATCTATGGCAAAAATTGAAAATTTGTAGGTCCACGGCGGGTGAACCCCAAGCCCTCCCCTGTGTACGTCATTGTTTGCAGACGCTTTCCAATCAGGCTCGAAATTGCTTTGGAGAAATCCTAACTGCTCTGTGGAGAAGTAATCCGGTAATTAAGTTGGACAAGGAAATGATCAGCAGACTTAAAGGTAACTCATAGGAAAGATTGATGTATGTGGCCGGTTATTATGGTTGAAAAGTTCATCCGAAATAACACAGAAAAATTGCAGAGCAACCGTTGAAAGTGTGAGTGAGTGAGTGAATATTAACGTCGCATTGTTCAGCTACACGATGGCTTTTGACGACGGGCAACGTAATTTTGAACCATGGTCAAGTGACGTGGGCGACACCTGAGCTGGCACCCCCCTCTCCTAACTACCACACAAACAGGAGGACGTTTGACCTCTTGACAGATTTAACGTGCATCGCTGCCCTACACGGCGGGTCTTCAGTGGTACTGGGCTCGAACTCGTGACAATGCCAGCCATGATCCGATACCTATACCACTCGGCTACCGCGGCCACTGCTGAAAGCGTGGCATTGTTGATTGGCGCACGGCCCGACAAATAAAGGAAATGCTGTTCCTTACCACAACATTGGGTTATAGGTCTCTTTATGATATATAATGGCAAGTTCTGGATTCCTACGTTGGCGGGAATATCTCCGATGTATATTTCCTTACTATTTCTGTAAGTTCCCATAGTTAAACTCCGATGTTTTAAAGTAGTTAAGTTGAAATGTAATGAAAAAGTATAATGAAAGTGATGGGACATACGTATCCGTTTAATTGCTTGAAATTTAATTAAGAACTGTTCATAAAATACTCTGGATCACCATGAGTTGGTCACAGTGTGAATGTAGACCAACAAGTTTCTCAACAGATCATTACAAATTTGAAACACAACAACAATTGAGACAGATTTCATACAAACTTATCTGCTCTGTTTTGAAACCGCTATGTAAAATTGATCTCTTATGATTGTAACTGTAATAGTTATATTAACGACTGATATACCAGGAAGAATTTATCTTTTTTATGAATAAAGCACGTTTTCCTTGGTGTATATTTTCCTTTGTTGCAAGTTGTCACAATAGGGAAATATTCCACATGATCACACATGACACACACAAAATGAATTATCAGATCGAAAACCATAGCCTGACTTTCAGCTCACAATTTCGAGAAATTAAGCAACTGGGTTTATCTCTTTGTATATCTTGTTTTCTGATGTATGCTCCAAATGTGAAATTGCATTTTGTGTCTAAAATCAAACCTAGGTATTTCTTTCAATTTCTTAGAAGAGATCTGGCCCAAAATGTAGGTATTTAGTAGATTATATTCTTATTTAACAAAGAAATTAGAAAACGCGCTGTGTTAAAGCATTATAAATCTGTAGAGAGTTCGACTCTTATACCAATAGATATTGATAGTAATAATTATAATTGTTTAAACTCGTCTTTAATTATTTTATTCATCCTCTTTGACGGGAACAGACGATAAAATTTTAATATCTGTACACCATTTCCCACAGGTTTGAGACATTTTTATGTGCTCAAAGAACAATATATTGTTCATACTTTGTTCATATGGAAAGACAATAAAAATGTTTTAGTTTTTATATGCTGATAAAATTTTTATACTAACGATGAATGTTCTACGCATTTAAAATTAGTTTTGCTTTCTTTTTTTCTCTGGTTTTTTCTTCTTTTTTAATTATTCTTACATCCAGGAATCAGAGAATTAATTAGAATTGGAGATAATTGGAAAATCCATGTTGGGACATTGGAATTTATAGATTCGTATCTCTCTTACGCTAAAAAAAAATGCCATGATTTTTTTTTCTGCTGTAAATTTATCTCCATTATATTTTCAACGATTATTTTCTTCCTCTTTATAATTTCTCCAGAATAAGTACTTTTACTCTAAACTAATACCACATTAAATGTATCCCATATAAAAACTGTTCCCTTAAAATTTACTGTACAATATCTGGTTTTAAAAAATTCAATAAATATTAAAGTTGATCTTAATATTTTGAAAACATTTTGAGATAAATACCGGCAATATATTTATTTATAACAGACATGTTTCTAACTGGTTTTTATTTGACTCTTAGCCAGATAACGGAGTATCCAGGTAAAAATCTAATTGAAATATAAACATAAATAATAAATAAAAATATACTTTGCTTGCATAAAACTGTAACCCTTTCTTCCAAGAATCTGTAAGCATGCAAATGAAATGAATAAGAAATTTAACGTAAGAAATGGAGGCTGAATATAAAGTTTTATGGAGATGCTAAAAACAATTTTATTTTTATTTAAATTTTTAGTATAAATCTTGATTCAAATGTAAAAAATATATAAAAATATATATACATATTAATACTTTAATGTAAAGTTTAAGTATTTATTGGTAATTTTCTTTTAAAAATTATATTTTAAAAATTCTTTGTTTTCCTTTTGTACAAAAACAAAAACCGAAACAAGCGTTACATTTAAAATTTTGCAAATAGTTTTGATGTCTTTTTACATAGCTTTTTCAAAACCCAAGAACTTGAACTTAATGAATAAACTAACGAAATTTTATTTTTATTAATAAATAACAATCAGTTTACTTTATGAAAAATAGCAATTTCATTCAACATTTAGCGATAATTTCATAAATATTGCTAAATAAAGAAAGATACAACACTAATGTTTTACAATTACATAAAGATATAAAAAAATGCACTTTTTTGCTCTTAAATTTCAATTTTTCTGTTATCTACATTATTCTGAATAATTATTTTCCCCCAAGGCCAAATATAAATTAATCTTATCAATAAGATATTTAATTTCAAGCTGTCTTAAATTATCCTTCATTAAGGGGGTTCACTCATGTGATGGTCTGTTTTTTAAGCATTTTTCGCAAATTTTTTTTGACGACCGGTTAAAAGACAGAACTATAAGGTATCCGACTATGTTCGGAACCGTGATTTTGCAAAAGCGTGTAAATGGATAATATTTATGATAGTTAGCGTCACTTAGATTAGACAATGTATATAAAATTGTGTTAAGAATAGTATTACAATAAAAAATTATTTAACTACAATATTTTGACAAAAAATTAACTTAGAATAACCTTTTTTCCAAATGCTCTACTTTTGAAAAAAATGCTTCTATTGTATTAATATTTTGCCTGTATATAGCTCAGACCTCTGTACAGAGGTTCAACTAGAATTTTTGAAATGCATAACCCGGAAGTCGGTTTATCCATGTTTTACGAAAACAGAAGGGAGAAATTTTAAGAAAATACGCCGATAATTATTTCAAATGGTTGTAACTCTAAAAATAATGTGAATTTTTCAAAAATCATAGTTGAGCCTCTGTACAGAGGTCTGCGCTATATATAGGCAGAGTATTAATACAATAAAAGCATTTTTTACAAAAGGAGAACATTTGAAAAAAAGGTTATTCTAAGTTAATTTTTTGCCAAAATATTGTATTTAAATATTTTCTTTTGTCAAAATGTCCTTAAAACAATTTTATACATGTATTCTAATCTAAGTGACACTAAATATCCTGAAAATTATCCATTTATGCGCTTTTTTAAAATCATGACTCCGAACGTAGTCGGATACCTTAAGTTTTGTATCATTTATTTATATGTGTTTTAAGACCATGTGTATACATGTTTAGCCAAAAATATCCAATAGAACGTGAGTTATAGCGCTCTGAACACACCCTTCTAAAAAAAAAATGGCCGTTCACTTCCTCCACGATGATTGGCTTATCTGAAATAAAAATAAAATTAACTGAGTTTTAGTCTATAAGTTTAAATGCACCAAATGAACTACACTCAATTGGAAATATCAAAAATTGGATTTTTGGTAGACTTCTGAAGAAAAAGTTTTGAATTTCACGGGGAGGGTTGTTATGTTTCTGTTGTAAAAAAAAAGAAATATTTTGAGTTTTGGAATGATCGTAATACATTTGGTGCGTATATTTGTGTTGAGTCTACCCTACAAATTTGAAGTCATTCGGTCTAATCGTTCTTGAGATATGATGGAGGAAAGTTTGAAAAACACAGTTTTGAGAAAAACGCGTTTAAAGTTTCAAGTCCGATTAAAACAATGAAATTCTTAACGCTACGAACAGCTACTCTTCTAACATCTGCTTCTTTATAAAGACTACGAATTTTAAAAGATCACTGTACCACCGTATTCTAGACATATTAAGGAGAAGCAATTTATGAAAAATAATAATTTTTTTTTTTTTGCTTTTTTGAAACCATTACATGGGTGAACCCCCTTAAAGTAAAATTAATGATCTGCTTGCTTGTTTGTTGTGCATTACGAAGTGGTATGAAGGCTGTTAACAATCCACGAAGTTCTTAGGGCAGTGCTTCTCAAACTTACTATACTTGCTACCCAATTTTCAATCATATAATTTTCATCGCGCCCCCCTCCCCTACATAGAATAATAATGTATTGAATTCAATAATAATATACTTTGAAGTAAAACAACAATACGACTTTAATTTTAACCGTACTTATACTCAAGATGAGTATTAAATTTTATATGTAATTTTATTACATGCCCATAGGGTCAATGGTAATTATTAAACTTGTTCTCAACTTAGTACGGTTAAATTAATTATGAAATACATTATGCAGTACTGATACATTGATTTGTGTATTATATCAGTGTAATTGGGTATTTTATTTTTTATTATGTCAGAATGTAGTTTGTTTTGTTCCCTTTTAGTAAATTACTAATTTTTTAAAATAATCTTTTGTTTTGACTTTTCGATATAGTTACTCGCGCCTCCCTTGAACAGTTATCGCGCCCCCCCTAGGGGGTGCGCCCTACAGTTTGAGAAGCGCTGTCTTAAGGGTTAGAATTAATAAACTGATTTCCCGGAAATGAACTACCACCATAGAAGCAAGGGGAGAATCGCAAAGTCTTCGGATCTAATAATTCCGAACCTCTCTTAAGTGATGAGAGTAACACCACAGCCAACCCCCCCCCCCACTCTCCAGACTTCCATAACATATCATCGAGAGAACTTGAAGCCTCCACAGATTTAACGTGTACCATCACAACATCAAGCCTCACCCACAAACATTAATGAACTGATAGAAGTAGTAAACGTAGCCTAATATTTCTCCTAAAACACTGGATAATACTTTTCTATCATTTCAGAAATAAATATGGAAGCAATGAGTGAACAATGATGTCCCATAGAGAAAAGAAAGCTTCCTAGCCATGGAATGATACCATTAAATTGAAAATCCAGTTACGAAATTAATGAAAAATCCAGAAACTATTCGAGTACTAAAATAAAAATTAGGAGTAATATTTTTCATTTATATCGTTTAATTTAAAATCTAGTTTTTTCTATAATAAATGTTACGTTCTACTATTATTATAAGACAAATTTAACTCATTAATTTTTACTATATTATTCAATAGAAGGAGTAAGTATTGAATAAAGATTCGACTAAACCATTTTATGCAAGTTGTTCTCAATGTGTTCATGAGCTATTGAGAAAATTTAGATTGCAACAAAAAATTTCAAAGAATATTACAAAGACTAACTGCGCCTTTTTTGGTGCTTAGAAATAAATAAACATTTATGATTTTCTTTCTAAGATGTCGTTTATATTGTCAGAAATATTCTGAGTGCGATTCTTTCACTTTTCGTTCTTGTACTTATGAGTACTTAATGGAATCAATATTTTACACATTCATGTTTCATTAGGAACGACACTTTAAGGCAAAAGAAAAAAAATTATATGAGAAAAGTGACAATTTTTAATGAAATTGAATATGTATTGTGACTTATACACATATAGAGTGGAATTATTAAGAATTCAAAGCATAGGACCTATCAATAACTGGCAATAGCACATTGAATTGTTAAAATCGGTGCTAGGTGAATCTCCCCTTCCTGGTGGCAATACGCATGCCTCTATACGTCGATATAAGGAGAGATATTGATTCCTAATCTCATCTTCAGATACATTCTACTAAGAATTCTCCTATTGCTGCTTAAGATTTGCGATATTTTAGATGTCCATATTGCATGTCCATATTGCAACTCTATTCCACATGGTGGATCTGTTTTTTGTAATGCAGCGCTTCTCAAACTGTGGGGTGCACCCCTAGGGGGGCGTGATAACCCTAGAAGAGGGTGCGAGTATATTGAAAAGTCAAAAACAAAAGATTATTTCAAAAAATTATTAACTTTTTGAAAGTAAAACATACAAAATACATTCTGTCATAATGAAAAAAAATACATTCACACTGATATAATACACTTATAAATCTATCAGTACTGCACAATAAACTTTATAATTATCTTAACAAAACTAAGGTAAGAATAAGTTTAATAATTACCAGTGACCACACCAGTTGGTCATATATAAAACTATATGCAAAAATCAACACTTATCTGGATCATTTGTAAGGCTTGTAATTAATCCCTTAACTGCAGACGAAAAGATACGCAATTCACTCCCCAATGCCACCGTTTTGCATGAATGCCTGCATATGTAATGTATTTAGGGGGAGGGAGAAAGGGAAAATATATAAGAAATCCTCTGTGTGAAATAAGTAAATTCTTCTCAAACAATGTTAAGGTCATTTTATTGCATTCCATAGTCTTCGGAATAATTTTATGAATAGTAGTAAACATATTTCGGAAAGACGCATATATACGTCCGGAGCAATTTACGCACTGGCGTTTATATACGCCGGTGGCGAAGAGATTAAAATCGTATTGTAGCTTTAGCGTCAAAGTATCGTATTATCGAATTCAAAACATCGTTATTGTATGGAGGGGGGCGCGATGAGAATTGTGATTGAATATTGGGTCGCAAGTATTGAAAGTTTGAGAACCACTATTGTAATGTTTTTATTGTCTCCTACCAGGTTGAAACTTAGTAGTCAAATTCTTCATATTTCGAGTTATGTTTGTTGATATTGAAACGATGCAATATAGAATCGGGCGAATTATTGACGCTGTAAGTATGTTTAATAAAAAAAATGAATTCATGAAAAGAGAATCGTCTTGATTGAATCCTTGGTGAAATACTGAAGTCCAATTCAGCCTGAATCTGGTGGCCTACTATGCCCCATATACATAAAATTGCTAAAGTTATAGTGATCTTGCTAGACAAGGAAGAGTATAAACAGTAGCCAGGTAGTCAGCTAGAGACATACAAGCTGTATGGACCAGGCATTATCATGTAAGCAAATAGTTCCAGAATGATGCATTATATAAAGGGTAACGCAATCAACCGCAGTATGAAATCAATTTGAGTTGTTAAAGTTGTATGCAAAATGATTAGAAGTGACCTGCTGTCGAAAGAGGTATTGGAGAAGGTATCTTATTTTGCAATATAAAGTAATTTTATTTACAGTTACAATATAAATCATTGCTGGACATATGTAAATAACCACGCTAGTTGGTTACGACACCATTCTGGATAACTCTGCCTATGTGGTGAGGTTAAAAGCATCGATGAGTGTAAGCCAAATGCCGTGAAATGATGGACGGTACCACGAGTGGTATGGAAAAGACTGCAGCATTTTTAACAGTGGACAATGCTGCTGCTCGGTCAGTTTGGATCTGTTCCTCGATCTTGCTTTCCATTCATGCATCTTAATTTTCCAGACCCTTTATGTCACCAATGAATTCTTTACAGTTATCATTTCTTCTAACATTTTTACACAGCTACACTCCTACGGTACAAACGGTGTCCTATTACTCGGTATGCCCAGACAACCTCCCACATCTCGACTATGTGACCACGTTCGAAGTCATCCAGGTGGCAATAAGATCTTCAACATCATAAAGGCGTTGTTGATTGAGTCTACAGGGAATTAGAAAGTCGACAACCACAGAAACAAAAAACCTCCGACATTTGTCATTTGCTTTATGCAATGCTAATTACGCAATGAAAACGCGCACGCTATGACCATAATTTAACTCCATTGAGTTTGAAAATTTAATTGTTTGTAAACATGGGGTGTAAAGATATTTACTTAGAAAATTTCGAGATATTTCGATTATTTTTAGGGGTGCTTCCTTTTATCCTTTTTTTTTCTGGAGTGAGATATACTATTATACCGACATATCCTATTTTGTTATTTTAAAGTAAATCAGAGAAGTGGTTCATAAACTAAGACAAGTGCTCTTGAGGTCAAGAAGTCAGCTTACAATTAAGGAAATAATAAAGTACCACGAAAATGTATGCCCAAATTTAAAGGAAGCACATAGAACCTTTTTGTGGCGTTTATAGAAAAACTCTAATACATTTCATTTTTTCCAGCGTATAAAAAGTACATTTTATTATATTATCCATTTTTGGTCCAATTATACAATATTTTCAAGTATAATATTGCTAATTCTATTATTCTCTCTATATTAGAGGTTGAATTCCTGACTCGTGTCAAAAGACGATAACTAAACATTCTAAAACTTTACAGCATGATAAATGGAGGACAATTTTTGCTTTGAAAACTTGTACTCTTGTTAAGCAGAATGAGAGAATATTCTTTGATGGAAATTCTTGCTTTACGACATTGAAGATTTATTACGATTAAAAAAAATCTTTGTAATTTCCACAAGACGGTCAGAGGAAACCTTTATGTAAATAGATAAGCGCATAATAATGTGAAGAAAAGTAATAACTTCTTACCGATTTTCAGTGTCAGATTTATTTGGAGGGAATGGGTAGAAGCACAAAAAATAAATAGAAAAAAATCATTCTAATTACTTATTTGAAAAGTGGCAATTCTTATAGTTATAACAACGTATATAATAACTCTTGCTTGATTTTATTTCAAGTTATCCTTGCTTAAGATATTCTTATGAGTTAATTGAGACAGAGTGTAGTTCCATAAAAGATTTAAAAAAAGAAAAAGAAATGTGTTTTTCATTACTAAAAATAATCCCTGGTTTAAAGCTTGTTTTGGTTTGATTTTCTAAAGTTTCAGCAGAATCGAGCAATAAGTTAGTGTTACTAATTTAAGTAAAAACTATTATAGGAAAAGGAATATCTATGTATAATTGTGAGTGTAAATAATAATGAAGCAAGATTTTTTTTTTAACTGCATGCGGAGGTTTTATTATTTATCGTTTTTTCGCGCTTTAAAGGTAATGAATTGTAGCAATTTTGTTATTATTGAAAATTTTGTAACTGTGCACGTAATGTGGCTACATTTTTGTTATTCAACTTACGACCTTTGTTTTTGAGTTCTTCAAGAATCTTATCTCTGTTTTGAAGAGACGTTTAAGAGTTTCGCTATCAAGAATGCAGAGATCTGCTGTCGACGCCAAAAAGTGATACCAAATCCTATTTACACACACAGCTCTTTTAAATTTCAAATTATCCTAAGGAACTTTGATAAAATATTTATATGATATCAAAATTATCTTGTTTTAGAGGTGATCCTTTCACATATTAATACTTTACAGGAAAAGAAATATCATGCAGAAAAGGATATAATCCAAAAAAGTCTGTCTTTTCAAACAGTTCAAATGTAGGAAATTTTGATAAATCTGCAAGGAAAAGAATTTGTTCCAGCAGAATCTTAGCTATTTCTTTTATGTTGATAATTGCTTTTAGATTACAGCTCTATTGTTTGATTACTTGAAAATAGATTTGGAATAAGAATATCGCAAGGTTAGAATTATTCTAATCGATCACTAATTTATCCAGAGGTGTAATATATTATTTTCGAATTACATTGGTTAATTACATTCGTAAATGTATGATTCCCTCTGTTGTATTATTAACACAGTCTCACTCTTTATAGTTTATATATACGTTAATTACATGCTTACCTCCTAGAAATACGTAAAATACACTGGTCAATAAAATTAAAGTATAATGAGTTAAACGGTACTGATTGAATTAATGTTGCAACCAATGCCCAATTCAGAAATTATTTATGTTAATTAAATGCAATTGAACACAAAATTGCATTCCTGCGGTTACGTTAGCGCCGGCAATATGCAAATTCGGTGATTGACAATGTAATGCTGGAATTCTTGTCTGTAGTGTTTTTTAAAGTGAATGTGCTTTTTGAGAGTGATCAGTTTTCATTAGTTGCGGCTCAAAGGTACAATTAAAAGGAAGCTCAAAAGTGGCGAATAATTAGTAGGATCTAGATAAGTCAAACTTAAATGAAGGTTCCTCAAAGTGTCATGTCAAGAGTTTGGAGTCACTTTTTAAGCACTGGATCGGTATATAGATTGTATGGTTAAGGGCGAACAAGAGCAACAACTGCTTTCGAAGTCCGTTATCTGTCATTGTTGGTTTGGAGAAAAATCGCGAAGCGATTTAAAGGGAATTCATTTTAGACCTTCAGATGTTGCCACAGGAACTTTAATTAACTATTCTACTGCTGCCTGAAAACTTAAAGATATGGGACTGTGTTTTTGAAAAAAAGAATCAATAATTCTTATTCACCCACGCCAACCACTAGAGGGGCCGTTTAAATCGGTGCCGCCGTCACGTTCAAGTTAGTCTAGAAAATTTGGGGTTCCATTATTGTTTACTGACGTGTCCAGATATAATCTAAACACTGATTCTAGAAATGTTTTGATCTAGCGAGAGGAAGGAACATGCAACTTGCAATTCCTTATCCATGAAATATCCCGTTTCCAAGACCGTGGTTTAAAGTATCCGACTAGGTTGAAAAAGTGCTTTTTAGGTGTTTGATGTTTGGTGTTTCATTAGGGAAAACAGAAACTAATTATTGAGGAAGAAGGACTAATACATAAAACTAGAGAGTTTTTTAAGCTCTTTTTATAGCATTTACTTTATCTAACTAATAAAAATATTTTTTTTTTAATTCGTTTTTTGAAGAATGAACTTTTTATGAAAATTTGTGCACGAATAATGCGATATCTTCTAAATAATCCAATCAAATGCAATGAAATTTATAACATAAATGCTATGAGCCCTTCAGAGTGTAACAAACCGCAGGTTTTAAGACAGCTATATTTAATCACATTTTACAGCCATTTTTAACTTAGAACATGCAGTAATTTTGACGAAAAATCAAGATCATCAAATTTAAATGCTAATAAAATATTTATTTCTTAAAATATTTTTTATCCTGCGACTTGTGACACTTCAGAGGGGCCAAGAAGTATATCAATGACGTTAAAAGTACATAAGGTGCAATTTATTTTTATTTATCACTTTTTTTTAACTTAAAAAATTTTGCTAAATTTTCCTAAAATTTTTTTTTTCAAAAAAAAAAAGGGCTATACATGTTAGTTATTTAATAATTATGACTTTTTAAGCCTATTTATGTTCTTTAAAACAATAAAATTATTCAGAAAATAGATTTTTGAAAAATTTATCTCCGAACCTAGTTGGATACTTTAATAGTTTGAGAAGGAAGCATAACAACTGTCCTTATCGAGATGCATATCTTTTTAGGACTATGTGTGAACACTCGGAGATATGTGAATGAGGTATTGGTACCCTAAGATAGACTGTCTAAGGATGCTGCTGGCGAGAGCTTTTGTAAATGGATAATAATGCTTAGTCACAACGAACACATGTAGTTCAGAATACTTGCAAACAGAAGATGTCACTCGAATGGATTGGTCACTTTTTTCATCCGACTTTTGAATCCGATTGAGCATGTATGAAATGCCTTAGGTCAACAAAGACGTGACGTAGACTTCCACAAGACTTGATTTTAAACACTTTGCAAAGTTTTAATCAAGATAAGGTACGTATATATGTCTAAAGTGATCATACACTACATGAAAAGGACATGTTCATAAAAGGTGACTTAATTGTTTTCATTTTTTCCCCAGTTTTCATAAATTTGGCTACAGTTTCAATATTTGGCGAATAATCAACTACCAAACATTGTGATTTCTTTTAACTAATGATTTTGTACAAATTTCTATTAAAAATTTTCATTCAGTAAAAGTTACGTTTCATATCTGCCATTATTCATTAATTTTGATGACTATTGCATAATTAATTGGGATTAATCAACTTACAAGCGAATTAAATGGACAGGTCACGTCATCAGAATAAACGAAGACCGCACCACTAAAAAAAGTCTTCAATGTTCAACCAATCGGCACACGAAGAAGGGGTAGGCCAAATCTCAGATGAATTGATGGCCTAGAAAAGGATCTCCTAGTTTTGAGAACTAAGAATTGGAGAAAACTGGCAGGAAGAAGGCTGGCCTGGAAAATGCTTCTTGAGAAAGCCAAGGCCCATCCTCGGCTTGGACAAGGACTAGGACAATCAACTTACAAGCGTAATTTTAGGATAACGAAAATACACCAAAGACTGTTTTTGCATGTTGTTAAAAAGTAGGTCAGAACTTCAAATGCTTTTTCTATGAAAAACGTTACAGTAATTCTCATTACATTCTGACTATATTTGACAGAAAACCGTATATGTTATAACCTTACTCATTTGAGTCAATTAATTTTTTCTGGTATAAAATGTTTTACATACCGTGTCATGTACTGAAGTGCTAAATGAGCTTAAAACTCAACTTGTCAAAAATTGCATAATTGCAAATTAAATTGCATATTCATTGAAAATTTTTAAATTTTAAAGACACAATACAAAAAATGAACTTATTTTTTTTTTCTGTATCGGGAATTTATATGAAAATTTAGACATTTTTTTCTATCTTTTCTAAGTGTGGATCAGAGTCTGAAATTAGGGGCTGACGACTTAAAACTTAATAATGAAATCAAAATCTGAAAAAAAACTTAACAATATATTACAATGAAAAATAAATTTTTATGAAATTTTAAGTTATAGCATGATAGATCTTCTGACCAGATAACTAAAAGAAATGTTGATAATAGTATAGACGAAACCTTAACTACATCCAAATTTAAAAGAAAGAATGAGTGAGAGTTTTGTTAACGTCGTGCTATAAAGCAACGCCAGGACTATTGACGACAGATTTGAGCCTTGGTCAAATAATGAGGATGACAACTGATCTGCCACCCCCTCCCCTAACTACCACATCAACGGGAGGACACAGAACCTCAACAAATTTGACGCACATCGGCCCCCTCTCTAACGGTGGATCTTCAGTGGTAACAGAAGTCGAACTCGTGATACTCCAGTCACGAGTTCGAGACCGTAACCATTAGGTTACCACAGCCCAAAATTTAAAAGAGGAAATGAAAGTAAAAATATATATATTTACTGAAAGAATTATTTAATTTTCGGGATCCTATTCGAAAACAAATGGATGGATAGATTGATGAATTATGATTCATTCACTTGAAAACTTTGTTATACCCCGCGGCCAGGGGGTATCATCTCTTCATCTACGCGACCTAGATTTGTAGGACTAAATGATCGATCACTAAAATTCTCCATAATAAATCTAATTTATTACTGTCCAAATATATATTGATCAACGCAACAGAAGTCGAACTAGAGGGATATGATCAGGAATGATACTACGTAATTATCAATTCTAAGTAAATAGCGCCTGAAATCCTACTCACTATCTTTATGAGAAATTAATCTCAGAATCTTTATCTACTGAAGATTCCTTAATAAGCTAAAGTCCAATCTATAATTACTCTTCTATAATCAATCTCTTATCAATACCTCACGGTGATCAGCACCTTAGCTTTTGGTCTCTTCTTGTATTCTATTCTTCTACTATTATTCTTCCATTCTATTACTATCCGACTTCTATTCTACTATCCGGCTACTATCTGGCTTCTATCCGACTTCTATCTTACTAACTCGCTAATGCTAAAGCTCCCTTACATATCTATTCACTAATCTGCATATCGTGGTTTCTTCTTGAGAGGGTTGGATTGAAATAATGCCATTCTGGCTCTGAAGATTCCCCAAGAGGATTAGTGAGAAGGCACGATAAAGCCCCGTCACAACTTGAGTTTAAAATTGCAACTAAGTGGCAGCGGTAACCTAGTGGTCAAAGTCACGGATTAGTGGCTGACGTCTCCTGAATTCGAGCTTTGTTACGCTAAAAGCCCGCCCTGAAGAGGGGGACGGGCACGTTAAATCTTTCGAGGCTCAAACGTCCTACTGTTGGTGTGGTGTGGAAGTTAGGAGAGGGGTGTGCCCACTCGGGTGTGGTCCACTTTACTTGACCATGGTTCAAAATTACCATAACCCTCGCGTAGCGTTTTAGTGCGACGTTAATATGCACTCACTCACTCACGCATGTAACAAATAGTATGATTTGTTGTAGCGTGCACATCAGTGTTTCTCAAACTTTCAATATTCGTGACCCAATATTAAATCATAAGTTTCATTGCGCCCCCCCCCATAAAATAACAATGTATTGTGAATTCGATAATACTATAGTTTGGCACTAAAGCTACAATACGACTTTTAGCCACCGGCGTATATAAACGTCTCGCTCAGCCAAGGTATTAATTTTCTGGACGTATATATACGTCTTTCCGAAGTACGATTTTTTTCTGTGCACTACTGTCCATAAAATTATTCCGAGGGTTTTGGAATGCAATAAAAGGACTTTGAAAATGTTTGTGAAGGACTTACTTATTTCAGAGGATTTGCTTATTTATCCCTTTCCTCCTCCACCCCCCCAAATAAACATCACATGTGAGCATCTACGTGGAAAACGGTGGCATTGGGGAGCGAATCGCGTAACTTTTGTTCGGCAATTAAGGGATTAATTACAAACCGTACAAATTATCAAGATAAGTTTTATTACAAACGCATAAAGCCACTGATAATTATCAAACTTGTTGTTAACAGTATTGTTAAATTAATTATAAAATACATTGTTTAGATTGATACATTTATAAGTGCATTGTATCAGTGTAAATATGTATTTTATTTTTTACCATGCCAGAAGGAATTTTGTTAGTTACTGACAGTAAATTAATAACTTTTTAAAATAATCTTTTGTTTCCGACTTTTTAATATGCTCGCGCCCCCCTCGTAGATTTATCATGCCCCCTAGGGGGGGCGCGCCCCACAGTTTGAGAAACGCTGGTGTATATTGAAAATGCACGCATGTTTTATATAAGCATTTTCAAATTCGTTCTTTTAAGACATATTTGCGTGCCTCATTGCCTTCTTACGTTTTGTAAGTTTGGTGAAATATGTTGCTTACAGACAAGGATAATTTTTAGCTTGATATCTATTCCCTTTTTCGAAAACAGAGGATTGAAAGATAATTTAAAAGAACATCCAATCCTAGTAGAACAGTTGCATCAAAGCTCTTAGCCTTGCACTCTTTGCTATCTGAGGGCTTAATCAGCAGATAGCTGTCGCATTGGGCATAGTCCAAATTCAAGACTCAGAGACAAAGAGAGGCGGTGAATTCGCATAAAAACCATCCAGTGCTTTTTCCCTTCTTTCTTTTTTTTTCCTTTGCTTTGTTGTTATAATCGACAAAAAAAAAAAAAAAAAGACTCAACTAAATCAATTTCTATTCCATTGAAAAGTTGCTTCAAAATTCAAGAAGGCAATAACATGTCTTTTCTAATATTGTTGATAAATTAATTACATCTCCATCACTTAATTTCTAATGTTAATAAATTAATTATATCAGCAGCACTTACATTTCTAAATTTCATTTGATGTTTCAAAATTGTTAATAAATTTTTTAAGTACTGTGTATTTCATCAGTGGTGTATCGAAGAATATAAAGGCTCCCTGCAAAATCAGGTTTTGCCTTTGATATTTTATAAATTGGCTAAATACGTAATTGGTGTCAGTAAGACTTTGGGCCCCCTAGAATCCTGGCCTTCCGCGATGCGGAGGTTGCGGGGTGTACGTTACGCCACTATATTCCAGTGGCCGCGGTAGCCGAGTGGTATAGGTATCGGACCGTGGCTTGCCTTGTCACGAGTTCGAGACCAGTATCACTAAAGACCGCCGTGTAGGGCAGCGATGCACGTTAAATCTGTCGAGAGCTGAAACGTCCTCCCGTTGGTGTGGTGTAGTAGTTAGGAGAGGGGGTGCCAGCTCAGGTGTAGTCCACGTCACTTGACCATGGTTCAAAATTACGTGGTCCGTCGCCAAAAGCCTTCGTGTAGCTGAACAGTGCGACGTTAATATTCAATCAATCAATCAGCCACTGTGTGTATTCCAGCAAATAACGCACATCTATACTCTCAAACTGCATTTATATATTTTTAGGTATATTCACCCCATAACGTGCACCCCCTATTTTACGAAGAGACCTGAAATGTACGTCTGCAGTGCTCTTTTGTTTTAAATTCAATTTATTCAAGGTATTATCCCCAAGCTTTTGAAATAAAAGTATGTTTCTAGAACTACAACCCCTTAAGTTCATAAGGTATATACCATTTCTTTCAAATAAACAGTAATTTCATATATGTAAACGTCTAATTTTGTTTTTATTTGTTTGTTTATGCTCTGTAATCTGTAAATTTCGATCTTATTTTTTTGTGTTAAAAGTGCGCGTTATGTGCCGGATAACACCGTTCGTTAATTTGAATTATTTAAAGAGAAATCGACATCTTTAAAAACGTTTTTATTAAAAAAATCGTTAAAATCCACGAAATATCAAATAAATATGTTCATAATTTTCTTGCATATTAAAAAAGAAAAACGCGCGAACAAAAACGCTTATTACTCCTTAATAATCAATATTTTTTCACCAACTTATCAAAATTTTAGAGCAAGAAGATACATATGTAGTGATATTTTTAAATAAAAATTAAATTTGTGACTTTTAGAAGGGAAATTTTAATAATTTATAACAAAATTTGTAGAATAGACGATAAGTGGAAAGTTTTGAATAAATATAGAACTAACCACTTAACATGCGTGATCGAGTTAATTCGATTGCGTTAAATAAATCAAACTGAGATAAGTCACTCGAGATAATACGAGTGGTAAATTTCTTTGCTGCTGTAATTTTCACACTCAAATAAAAGCAAAAGTCGTCTACACTCGTGAGATTTACTCTATCTGTCGTTGTGATTTGTGAAAAAAAAAACTTGATAAATACTGTAAAAAATATCTTTTAAATTAACATTTATAGAACGCTTATGTTTTGCGTAAAAAATTGGAAGGGAAACAAATTCAGATTTCAGTAGCAAATGAGAGAGTATACAAATATAGACTTACACAAAACTATCATAGTGACACAAATATAAAAAAATCGGGTAGACCAAAATTTTCTGGAATTCTACCACTAACGTCATTTTCCCAGTTTTGTTTCATCAACACCATAAAAAGGAGTTCCCACAAGATACTAAGCTGTGTGTTGGCTAAAAGGTATAACAAAAAGTAAAAAGAAAAAAAGGCTGATATGTGTTATAATTGCAATGTTGGGCCATGTGCTGCATCTTGCTTTCAAACGTGTGGCACAAAAGAAATTCTTGAATATTTTAAAAAATAAATACTACTAATATTATTTCTGTTGAAACAGTATAAAATAAATATTTTTAATAGTAAAAAAAAGATTACTTTTTCAAAACAGCAATTCGAAAAGAAAGATAATGAAAGACGTTCTAATTGAAAGATATTGCAATATTCAGTTCTTACCTGCAATGTGGATCAAAATCCAGAATTAAAATGAAAACTTTATATTATTGAAAATCATTTCTTAAGTTTTTACCAAAACAACGTTCTAAAATACGTTTTTTTTAAAAAAAATTATTTTGTTTCTGCCGGTTTTTTTAAAAAATAAGTATGCGCGCGTTAAGGGGCTAATTACAAATAACTAAATTGCTAAAATTTTAGAGTAATTTTTCTCTTTTCATTTACTTGAAATCCAGCTAAAAACTATATCCGCTGGAAGACAAACAGTTCGAAAGGGTGTTTTACTATGTGATCTTTTTTCCCACCTGTTATTGCAGCAGCTGCTACAAGACCAGGTGCGAGATCCTTTGTTACGACCTCAAAGTGCAGGAAACCTTTTGAGAGTACCTCGTCTAAGTTTCATCTTTCGAACAAAAAAAGATAGAAAAGGTTTTATGGAGATGGGTTTGTGTGTGAAATATAATACAATAATCTTACTTGTGTGTGTTTTTCATTGAAATATAAGTCATTCTTCAAATAAATTTTTTTTAAACTTTTTTGAAAGTATTTAAGACATTAGCTATTTTACTCCCAATTTAAATTATATCCACTCATGTCAATACAAATGTCTGCTTGTTTACTTAGAATAAACCTTTTTATATTCTCTACAAAAACTGTGTGCATTATTGAGACAAAGGATTTCTTTTGTATTAGTTTTAGCTACAATGTGTATTAAATTATAATGCACTACATTAATATCGTATCTACAACACACATTAAATTCCTTATAGCTAAGATATGACTAATCTTATTTTTCTTTTAAAATTTTCAGATAATTATTATCATTATTATTAAAAACCTATTTTAACGATTTCATTTGCTTATTGTTGAAGCTTATTTTTAGCACATTACTTAGATTCTCAGAATTATGCTCACTTTATTGTTAAAAAAAATTATTCGTGTAAATTACTTTTCTTATTGATGAAACTTAATTATTTCAATTTTTTATCAGATTATACGATTAAATTAATGTTAAAAAATTTATTGACATTAATCATTTTTTTTTATTGAGCTTTGATTATTTTAATCTTTTGCTCAGATTAACAGAGTTAATTATTTTTTTAATTACAAATTACCTTTTAACCTCATATTTTAAAGATTATTTAATAGGAAAAAAAGAAATTTTTTTAAAAATGTGTTCTGCTTTTTATAAATTGCGTAGAATTCTTAAAAAAAATAATTAAAAAAAATAAATAACCCTTTTACTAAAAAAAAAAAAAAAAGACTTTTTTGTAATTTTTCTGATATTGAAATTTTAAAAAAAATTATTCGTTCTGATTAAAGTACTTTTCAAAATAATGTTTCGACCAAAATCTAAAAACTTACTTAAATATGAACATGAAAAAAAATTATTGAAAATTAATATAATTGTGGAAAGGCTAATTTCGTCTCCTGGCCCTTAAATTCTGCTTAAGAGACAAAAAGCGTCCGAAAGTGTTGATATTTTCATAAACTGGAAATAAATCTCTCGTGCTAATTTCGTTTCTTAGATTATTCAATTCATTTCATTTCAAATTTTTTTTTATTTATGTATGAAATGGCATTTCCAGATACCGAACAGAAATCTTATTATTATTATCATCAAACAGGTATTTTATTTTATTAGGGACATTTTTCTCAAACCAAGGAATTTTTTAGAACAACTATTTTCCCCTATTCCTTTAAAAATTTATATATAATTTTAAAAGGTATAAATTTAAAAAAAAAAGTTTTTTTTCTTTAAATAAATTTACCACTCAAAAATAATTAAGGGATGTTATGATTTTAAATAAATAAAAATATCGACGAAGAAAAGTTTGGTTGACTTGTGAGGTCCCTGCCGTTTTTGACCTCCGTTCTACTCTATTCACGTGACCTATCTCTGTATGGAGGAACGAAGAACTACTAAAGACATTCGTACTAAAATCTGTTTATTAAGATCTTAGTTTAAACACAATACAACAACCAGAATTATCTAAGGAGTATGATCAAGAACGAGAAGACGCAACAAGTTTTACCAATCGAAAGTGCAACTAACCACTGAATCTAACTTTATAGATTAAATACTATCTCACTAGAAAAGGCTTTATACTTAAAGTTTAATTTATCAATTTTATACCGCTATATCCTAGATAAACAGCTACGGTCCTTATCATTTCTGTTCTGGCTTTAATCAGGCTATACTCCGTTGGGCTCGGACCCACTTTTGGTTAATCTTCACCGGCACTATTAGGCTAATTTCAAGGACTAAGATTCCTCTTCTAGATTATATCTCATATCACCTTGAGACTACCTTTCTAATTTGCAACCACACCTAGCGACTTCACTTAACGACTCCACTTAGCAACCACGCGAATGCTAAACTTCCCATATATATATATATGATTCCTAACTTACATGTTCTTCTTCTTGAGTTGGTTGGAAGGAATTGCCATCTGGCCCCAAAGTACCCCAAAAGGACAGTTAATAGAAATCGCGATAAAAGCCCCTTCACAGACTGATTTGTAATAGTAACTGACATCTACTGTAAGATAAGAAAAATGAAAAAAGAAATTTTGTTGGAAAACAAGAAACACAGTTGTATACCGTTTGTTATTATTATTATTAATTTGTAAAAAAAAGTACACTATTTGCACATATCATAAAAATGAACAAAAATTTGTGGTTGCTTGTATAAAAAATGAGTATCAACGAGAAGTACCATTTCACCTAATTGAAGCAGTGTCGCAACCTATAGAATGAATGAGGTTATCAGGCAGAAATTCTGATATTCGCTCAAATTGTTACAGAAGGAAAGTTTCCTACAGTCTAACTATTTTTGAAGTCTTCTCTTTAAGGCAGGGGTGGGCAGACTTTTCCAGGATGTGGGCTACTTCTAATTTTTTCAAGCTGTTGCGGTCCACCCAATGTCAGTGGCGCACACAAGGAGGTCGGGATCCACAGGTCCGGACCCTCCCCCATAGCCCTTGATTTTTTTCCCCAATTGATTATAATCCCATGTATATAGTACATAAAACTCCATTAAGTATTTGTTATTAATATTTTGTATTATTATTTAATACTGATTATTTATTTTTTACTGTTTATTGTTCCCGACAATCTACAAAATTAATAAAATATGTTTGACTGTGTATTGGGGTATGTGACGAGAATGGTAGACTTTCAACCCTCTACCCCGCCTCTTCCCCTCCCCCCTTGAAAAATTCTTGTGTATGCCAATGTCCAGTGTCGTAGGTGTGGTGAGGTTGGAAAAGGTATACAATATTTATAATAAATTAATAATAAATACGGAATATGTACTTACTTACAGAAGTAAAATAAAAAAAACTAACACTTTTAACACCGCGTTTAAAGTAAAACGCAAAATACAAACATAATAATATTAGCCACAAATATAATTATATCAAATGATGCATTTATTATAAAACAATTCAAAACACGTAAAAAATAAAATGCTTTCATCTGAAGTTAGTTTTCTTTGTTATAGTCAGTAGAAGACTTAGTCTGTATACTTCATCCAATCTTGAATATTTCCGTATATAATTACTAACTGCTAAAATCTTCAAGCGGTCCCCCCAAAATGTCTTGGCTGTCTACAAGTCGATCGCGATCGACGTAATGCCCACCCCGGCCTTAGGGCGTCCCAAGTATGTTCTCAGGGACGTCTTAAGACCTTGAGGCCCTAAGCCCTAACACAAGTGTAGGGTCCTTTGACCCTTAAAAATAGAAATATGTTGTCAGATACTCGTACAAACAGTAACCCAAAACAGATAAATGTGCATGCTTTATAATCACACGAACAGGCTCGATCGACTACCACCTTTTGATAGAACGAGTAATAAGGGTGTATGGTGGTAAGCCTAGGCCTAAACATGGACGGGGTCATCACATAATAATGTAGTCTTTAACACTGTTGCTAGTTGACGTATAGTTTGAAATTCCCTTTTTTTTTTAAGAAACATTTAAATAACGAATATAACATTTAACCGTCAAAATTATTCGAATCATGATCTTGTTAAGGCCACGTCGAGAACAAGATGAGGCCCCTGGGCCCAGTTGGCCCATGCCTTAAGATGTCTCTGTATGTTCTACTAGGGTTTTTGGAGAATATATTGATAAATCCATTCAAAGGATTTTTTTCATTGAAAAGAGGAAACTGCTACTAACCAAGGACAATGTGATGAGGCATTATCGTCTAGGACAGGGATGGTGAACCAGTGGCACACGTGCCATTGATTGCACGCCAGTGATTCAAATGATTTTCATTTTATTTCAAAATTTCAAAGTTTTCTATGAAGTATTACGAACAAACGCGCAAGTGATTGGTCGCGGGGCGGCGGGGAGCACGCTCGTTTGTTATTGTCTTACCTTAGTTACGTCGTAGACTACAATTGCTTGTGATGTAAAGTTTGTCTAAGCGTAGCATAGTCAATTTCATTAACACAACTATATTTTAAAGTTTATCTGCGTTATATTTACGATTTTTAACTGTTATTTAATATGGCTAGTTCAGCAAAAGAACAAGAAGTACAAAATAGTAACTGAAACAAAGAATTTCACAAATTTGGTGTACCTAGAAACATGGCATTATTAGTAAAGGCGACAAAGCGGTATGTGTTTTATGTTCTGGAATAGGGGTACGCAGAGAATCGTCTGTAAAACGGTATTTCGAATTAAATCACAAGCCGTCTTGTCAAAAAGAGCGAACCACAGCAAAAATAATTAATTGCTAGGAAACCATTTGGCAGATAACTCAAATTCAGCATGTATTCTACAAAAAGTAACATCTTACAATCCTAATATAAGTTATTTGTCATCCAATCTACAACAACAAAGTCACACTAATGTTACTCCTTAATTTGAATTACACTTATAACTAAAACATTTATAACTATACAGTGAAAAATGCATTTTTTCGTAGTAAATAGAGTTTTATGCTGATAGAATTTATTTTTTTTGCCAAAATTATTTGACGGCACGTCTATACCTCATTAAACACTTCTTCAGAAAAATGGCATTTTGATCCATAAAGGTTCGCCACCCCTGATCTAGAAGAAGAAATTCATCTCCCATTGACGCTGAGTGAAGGATTACAATAGTTCAAGATCTCATTCCTATATCCCCGAGCAGTCAAGCGATCTATTTTTGATGATGTACTTGTAGGTTCGGCAACTGATAATGATACCTGCTTACATCATCGTTCGGCCTCTCCCAAATCGAATATTTTCGAGCACAAACACAAGACTAGTCTGAGTGCCGCGTTCTATTCCAGACTACAAGCCTCTTATTGTCAGGCTATAAACTAAAGCGGGATTCGTCGTTAAGTAAAGATTGCTTAACACATTTTTCGCTTCTTAAATGAGATCTTCTGTGGGCAACGCAAGAATGTTTCAATAAGACTATACATAATTAGTTATTTAATTTTTTTTCAAATAAATATGGAGAATACGCTCTCCAATGCAATTTTTATTGAGATTATTTGTTGTAAAAACCCAACAAAGGTAATTTGTCTGTTCTATAAATATAATATTTATCAATTAATCGTAACGACTTTTTTTATGAATTTTCGGTGATACAAGATAACAATTTTACGGCTTTGAATTAATTTCTACCATTTATTTATATAATTTCTGAATAAATTAGCTACCTTAAAAGCAATTTAAAAATAAACAAAAAAAATATTCTCGAAAGTATTTAGAAACGATGTATTCATTTTTTGAGAATTTCAGCAAAGAAATTATGTTAGTAAGAATAATATAAATGCACTTTTGGAAAATTTCAAAAACAATTTCTAAATTTTACAAAAAAAAACATTTATTTTTGTCACCATAAACGATGTATTTGGCAACTGCACCATTTTGGAAGGGAAAAAAAGGGTGTGAAATTCCCATAACAGTACACACACACACATATTTTCATTGAAAATCGCTTAAAACGAAACTGAGGGGACAGAAATATTTTTCTTGTTTAAAAAATTTCGTGTTAAAGGATATTGTAAAGAAAAATCATATATTGAACAAAAGTAAGCTTATTAGAGTTCATTTTATTTACATACATGTATATATGTGCGAAAAATTCAATAAGCACCAATGAAGCAAAAACATTCACAAGAACTTGAAGAAATTTAAAACAAAATTTTCAAACTTTTTGAAAAATAGAACATTTATTGAGTTTTTTTTAAAAAGAGAATTTGATATTTTTCTTTGAATTGTTTTTTAGCATCAAATTGTCGACAAATTATACTGTGCATACTTTTCATGACGTTCCTCATTTTGGATAATGTTTGAACAGGAGTTGCATTATTTATTTCATTTTCATCGTCGGAATCTATACCAATGATATTTTGTGAGCTCTTTGAACTAATTCCAAAAAATGCCTTTGTCTTTCATAATTGGGACTGTACACACATAATCATTATCTACGTAATGAATTGTTCCAATAATACAATAGGACAGTCCAATTCGGCTGGTGTTTTCCATATTTTGTTCATTCCCAGGAGGGAAATTCATAGTGTTCGTGTTAAGAGAAAAAAATGCAGAAAAATTCATAGCAGTTTGCCGGGACCATTGTATTATTTCGTGTGAACCGATATTTCGTCTTAAGCGTTTTCGCGTTAAACGTATTTCTCTGTGTATATTGTGTATATATATAGCGGGAAAGAGAGAGTACATTTACCATAAGAAAGTATATATTTTTTCTCTTGCATTAAAAATGAAATCAGAATTTTTTGTGGGAAAAGAATATAATATTCTTCACAATGCTATTCAGTAAAGGTTCTGATTAGTTATCTAATTTTCAAAAAAAAGTTTAAAAATAAATTTGAAGTTGCTAATTTAATGCTTATTAAATTTTTCACCGACACGATCTCTTTTAAAAGTTATGTCCTAAATTTTAATTATAATTTAAACTTCTTAATCATTCAAAACAATTCAACCGCCGACCACATCTTTTGTACTTCATTCATATTTATTTCATTTGAATTTTTATTCTATTTAATTCCTAAATTCTCAGGAGATACTTTTCATCCTTTTTAAATATATTGGGCCGGTAGAGCTTTTATTTAATTAAATGTCAGATATTATAACTAGATTAATTTAATTAACATTTCATTTAATTCAATTAAATTTTTCTCATCTGTTCCAAATAAGCTGATTTGTAATTTCACACAAACTTTTTCTCAAATTTAATAAGTGATTTACTAATCGAAGAGAGCTGACACATTTTCCAATGGTTTTTTTTTATCCCGTTGTGGAACATATATAAGTATTTTATTTATATGTTATATTATCGTGTGAATTGAGTTATAAATATAAATTTCTTATTGGAATGTGGAGGTAACCCGATTTTTTTTAAACATTTTAAAGGAAATTTATGGTATGTTTCCCTTAAGTACCGCGGGCGTGTATATACGTCATTCTCAGTTAGTGCGTTTAGGACCCCGGACGTGTATACTCGTAATACCAAAGGACGACTTTTTGCATTATGTTGCTCTGTTTAAAACTAGTCCCACGGAATTGGAATACAGTTGAACCTGTTTTTGTGCGGTAGATAGGGGCCGCATAAAAATCAACGCACAAAAAAAAAAAAAAAAAAAAAATTCAAAAAATTCATAAAATATTAAATAAAACAAACTAATTCGTGAAAATACTGCAAAAAACTTTTTTATGCGGTGGATAGGAACCGCATAAAAAAATCGCATTTATAAAGTATGCCAATTATTTACGAAATTTATGTAAGAGTACTTCCATAACAAAATAAAAAAATTAAATATTACATGGCAGCATTTTAAAAACACATAGCTTCTCCTTATATCTACGGATAAGTCTTTAAAATGCACATACATAATTTATCGCTTGTAATGAATGAATTAGTTCTGTGATGAATTATAGTTCAAAATCGCTTTCGTCACTTGAAGGTGTAATTTCAATTGATTTATTTTTTGACAACATAAAGTAAGAGATAAGATTTTGTGACGAAGGTTGGGTGGTCAGTTGCTTGTAAATGTCACGATAACCAGCTATACAGGATTGAAGCCCTCTTTGGAATTTTATACTCCTTTCTTAAATGGTATCTGTTTTAAGAAAATGGTTTTCCAATTTGTTGGAAAGCTGGACCCCTGCATATTTTTATCCACTCACAAAGAATCCGTCTTCATAATTTATCAAATTATTGATAATGTCACGGCCATTCGAAGTTTCGTCTTCAATCAAGCGCGGGCTGCTGGAGCGTTGAGAGAAAGCAACTGAATGCGCATTGTCGGGAGACTGTTTATAACAAATGTACATGAAAATGCGTATCACGTAACATTCTCCGTTACCCCACTGGTAAATAGATAGAAAACATTACAGTGGAGCCAAAGCCATTGAGTCCTGTCATGGAGGGGGGGAGGGCAGGACTCTAGGAGCCCAAGGCTTGACTAACGCTAAATACGTATTTACACAATTTATAAAATATTAAAAGCGAAACAACCTGACTTTCAGGGAGGAGGGGGCCCTAACATTCCCCGTCACGCCACTAGTAAATAGATAGAAAACATTACAGTGGCGCCAAAGCCATTGAAATTCATACACCGCATAAACAAAAAATATCGCACAAAAATAAAATCGCATAAAAAAAGACCGCACAAAAACAGGTTCTATTGTACAATAAAATAGCATTGACAGTGCATCTGAGGAATTTACTTATTTCAGAGAAGAGGTAGGGATGTAATTTAAAAGGGGTTATATTCCAGGAAAGAGGAAATTTATAGCTTATATAGTAGTTTTTCAGAATCATTAACATCTTCTAAGTAAAGTTCGAGGCGAAAATGTATTGCTTGTGCAATGAGAAATATTCACCGTGAATTTTGCTATCAATGCACTGAATGTGATGCTGGTTTATGTGTTCAAACATCTTTCAGGATATACCACACGACAGAGAAGTCATAAATTATTTTTATTATTAAATTGTAACTATAGACATTACACTTTATTATTTTATCCTTTTCTTTTCTTTCTTCTTTGTTAAAATGAAAGCAAACTTTTTTTGGGGTTGAGAAATACAAACCAATACAAAATCAATAAACCGCATAGGAACGCGAACTGGGGGCACTGGGGGGTGAATATCGTAGCTTTTCCTTGGCAGTTAAAGGGGTTAATACCAATTTTAACATTGGAAATTTAAAGCATAATAAAGAGTAATTAATTAGTGAATAAATTTCAGCAACTGAAAAAGAGTTTAATGATTTCATTAACAGAAGGTCCGTATCAGCCGTATCAATGATACGAGGCCGCCAAGCTACAGGGGCTCCCACATGTGTAACTAAAGTCCCACTAATAGGGTTCCCATATCTAAAAAAAAAACCCGAAGGAATTTTGATACAGGGCACCATCATAGTTAGCTACGCCAGTGGTATGCAGCTAAACCAATAATTCCCAAATTGTTTAATATTGACCCTAGGGGTCTGTGACGACCTGCAATGTGTCCACGTTAGCGAAAAAATAACTTGGGGATCCATGAGATGTAAATGGGGGTCTACAATAGTGGCTCTCTTTAAACCAGATCGTGTGACTTTAATTTTAAAAGAAAATTTATTCAAATGGGAACCAGATTTTACTTATTTAACAGATTTTTTTTCTAAATTTAAGAGGACTTGGTACCCTTTGGACTAGTTTCTTTCTTTATGTATTTAAAAATTATATCTTAACATTTTATATAATGCTTCTATTCAAGAAAATGATACGAGATTAAATTTTTCACATATTATTCACATAATTTTAAAAATTTTAATGTTTTGAAGAAAATTTGGAAAATTTTAAGTTTACTCCTTTACTCTGTAAATATAAATTTTTTTACCTCAAATTTTTTTTGTAATATTCTTATGGATGTTATAAACAACTTTAGAGGTCGATTTTACAATAACTTAATTCGCTTTTGAGAAAAAAATAAAATGTTGATATGCATGCTAAAAATCAACGAAAAAGCCAATATCTCTTATATTCTAATTTTTTTTTAAAAAAAAGTATTCAGTTTATAGCAAAATGGATCCCTAATTTTGTTACATGCCTTATATGCAACACACAGGAAAAAAATAGAAGCGAATGGTAAATAGTTGTGGAAGGAGTAGCATTTTGATTGCACTAATGTTTCGAAAAACACAAACTGAGAAAAACCACTTTAAAGTTTATAATTCTGAAAAAAAATTATAATGAGCTTAAAGAAACTTAAAATACCACTTTAAAATATTAGTTATATATTTTTCTTTAAAATAATTGCATTTTCGTATTTTTTCAACCCATACATTTTTATAAATGATCAATTTTAAGAAGGTATTAATTGCACAAGAAAATTCAAGAAAAACGTTAAAAAAAAAATTTTTTTTTCTGTCACGACAGCAAGTTTAGTTTTTTTCTTCACATAATTGAAGTGTTACATTTGTATGAAAAACATATCAGGAATAAGATCTGAAATTTTATAAAATGCCTTAATTCAAAAATTTTACATGCACACATTTCTCAAAGAAGAAAAATTACGTTATTGTTTTGCTTCGGAAATATTCTGCTTTATATATTACACATTATTTTTTATAGTTAATATTTTTCTTTATAAATTAGATTTTTTTATCATAACGCTTTTTTTTAGCTTTTTTTTCTTCTAAAAAGCGAGCGTGGCTGAATTGCCTAATTAGTTTTCAAATGAAGTTTTATTCAACTTCTAACTTTCCGACTTGCACAAATGATATATCAATCGAAAGATAATAATGCAAAGAATAAGATTAAATAAAACTAAAAAAAACGATAGGTCGGTCATTTTTGGGGTACCAAGTTCCCTGATGAGGTTAATTTGCAGTTATACGGTGACAGCATAAATTTTATTAAAACAAGTACCAGCATTTATTGCCAGAATTAAGCTAAAGGAGTATAATGTTGGACGTCACGAATTTTCCCAGTTTTTCAATTGGCTACGGACTATCTGCCAGTAAAATGACGTTTCAACCTACGTTCAACATTTAAATGCCCTTTATTCAGATTTTGAAACTAGGCTTGAGAAGGCATTGCCTATGGTTACTACCATAGTAGGCAATGAATTCATATCGTCACACTGAAATATATAAAATCAAATGTCGTATTATATAAGGAACTGATTGGAATAAGCAGTAACGGAGATCTTAAGGTTTTGAAACGGATGTCAGCAATTTGGACTTTAAAATGGCATACCTGTTACTCATACCGAATTATGGAGTACTGTGAGAAAGTTTTTAATGGCTTCTTTCAGTAAGAAGGAGATTCAGCGTAGTGGCCGATCTCCAAAATAAAAATAATAATAATAATAAAATACTGGACACTACTAACCGAGGAGATTTAGAATTAAACCTGATAAGATTGATGCCAAATGTTGAAAATTTTTTATTGAAGCACCCGATAGATCAGTTATTTATGTAACCATTATTTTACGGATTGATTAAATTTTTATTTCATTACTGAGAGAGAGATTGTGTTTTTTGTGAGTTTTAAGCATTATACTTCACAACAGTTCAAGATTTAGATCTTTAAAAGTAAGTAGCTCTATACCAACTGTCAAAAAATATTTAAGATGATAAATTTGAAAAAATTCAATGTATTAAAATAGCTGGTGTCTACCCAAAACTGAAAAACATAGCAAGGGGTCTGTGAGACAAAAAGTTTTTGAACCTCTGGTATACAGCTAAAAAGTGTCAAACACTTATTAATCTACGAAAAAAATGTACATCGCTAGTTCAAATTAAACTCCTTGAATGAAAAGAAAGAAAGAGAAGGATACAGCAACAAATAGAATGATCAAAAATAGAGAAAAATCTCTAGGACAGCTTGGTGACGTGTCATTCGCATTTATCTAAGGCAGGGGCTGGCAACTGATTTGGTTCGAAGACTGAATTGGGGAAACGGTGGATATCAGAGGACCACGCCTTTTTAAAATGATAGCATTTATTAGTCAACTTTGTGATACCCCGCGCGATGGGGGTATCATCTCGTCACCATCCACGTGGCCTATGTTTGAGGGAATGAAAGATGGACCACTAACCTCTGCCATAATAAAATTAGTTTGTTGCGATCTTAATTTATATTCAATAAAACAACACTAGTCTAGGAGGCTTATGATCAGGAGTGATGCGAAGTAAACCGTAATTATGACAAAAAGCGCAATAAACCGCTGTATCTATATTTATAGCTGATTTCCTAACTTATTAGAATCCGCTCTAGTCTTAAAGCTTAAGCAAACTGTATTACCGCTATTTCCTCGGCGAACAGCCACAGTCCTGATATCTTCAATTTATTCTTCGATCCAACTTGATCCGGCTAAGGGAATACTCTTCTGGTCTCGGACCCACTTATTAATCAACTTCACTGGCACTACTAGACCGACTCATAGAACTCATAGAATACACTGACTCTTCTCGTAGAACTTCACCTAGATAGAGCTTTACCTCACTTTACTTAGTGCTCCTCGTGAATACTAACGTTCCAATATATACAATTCCTAATCTGCATAACCATGCTCTCTTCTTGGGTTGGTTGGAAAGAATTGCCATTCTGGCCCCAAAGAAATCCCAAGAGGATTATTAGAAGAAGTACCGATAAAGCCCCGTCACAACGTTGCATCTCAAAAAAGGTATAAATTGTACCATAAAAATCAATAAATTTAAGTAAAATAGTATTATTCAATTCACTTATTGTGCTTATTTCATATCATCTATAGCTGCAAGCATATTTAATTTTAGAATCTGTTTAATGAGACAAATGTACCCTATCACACTTTTCTGCCATTTTTTTGAAATAAGGAAAAAGATTGTTTGTTGAACACTCATCACAGTTTGCAAGTCAACATCACCCAACTTGCATATACACTTACTCTTACTGGTCTTCATGCAAGGAAAGCTTTGCTCTTAAATACATGCTGATCCAAATACAAATAACATTTATTTCTATATTTGATTTTCTTATTTGAAATCTACGAGTGGTACGTGGGCCGCTAACTGCCCGCCTCTGATCTAAGACAACATATACTATGAGATAGAGAGAAAATTACTCTGGCTCCTCAGATGTCGTAAATTACTCTGCTCCTCTAGTACTGCGCTTAGACCTTGAGGCGTTAAAAAAATTCGAAACTGCATCATGGAAAATTGATTTCACGTTAAATAACAGTTAAATAATTTTAAAAATGCAGTACATACTACTAATTATAGATAACTAAAAATAAATTTAAAGAAAAAATTAATATAAAAATTAGCTTGAACAAATGCGATACAAATTGCTGAATTATTTTATGACAATCAGAGTAATTCAAACCAGTATTATTCACATGAAAATTGTTATTTAACAATTGGCATCGCTCTTCTGAGACAATAAGATACGGGATTGAGCGTTCCCAGTAACCCGTATGCCCGCAGACATTTCCTGAGATTTTAAGACAACAATATTGAGAACTGCATATGATTTTAACGAATTTCGAAAATAATTCCGTAGAAAAATGGCATACATTAAAAAAGCTAATACATAAAATAAATAAAAAAAAATTCTGATTTTTTTTAAAATTCAATAATTTATAACAACTTCAGAACTAACAATATAGTGTTAAACTAAATATATATATGCACTAAAATACGTTTAACGCGAAAATACCTAAGATGAAATATCGGTTAACATGAAATAATACAACGTCCCGACAAACTACTATGTATTTTCATACATTTTTTCTCTCTCAGTACGAAACGAAAATCGCTTAACAGATTAATATTTCCCTTCTGGGAATGAACAAAATACGGAAACCACAAGCCGGATTGAACTGTCCTATTGTATTATCGGGAGAATTTATTACGTAGATGAAGATAATGTGTGCACAGCTCCAATTATGACAGACAAAGACATTTTGGAATTGGTTCAAAGAGCTCAAAAAGTACCATTGATGCAGATTCTGACGATGAAAATGAAATAAATAATGCAACTTCTGATCCCACTTCATCCGAAATGAGGAATGTCATGAAAAGTATACACAGTTATTTAGACGCACATTGCAATGGAATGAAATGAATACCAAAATGGACGATATCAAATAATTTGTTGACTGTTTAATGCTAAAAAAACAATGGAAAGAAAAATATAAAATTATTTTCCAAGAACTCTTAACACTAAACGAAAATCGCTTAACACGAAAAGATTTCCCTTCTGGGATTGAACAAAATACGGAAACCACCAGCCGGATTGGACAGTCCTACTGCATCATCGGAAGAATTCATTGCACTAGATGATGATGATAATGTATGTAAAGTCCCAACTATAGGAAACAAAGACATTTTGGAGTTTGTTCAAAGCTCAAAAAATATTATTGATGCAGGTTCTGACGATGAAAATGAAACGAATAATACAGCTTCCTTTCCCACGTCATCCGAAATGAGGAACATCATGAAAAGTATGTGCTGTTACTTAGAAGCACATTCGAATGACGGAATGAATAACAAAATGGGCGACATTGAACAATGTGTCGACAATTTGATTCTAAAAAAAGACAATACAAAGAAAAATATCAGATTATTTTTCAAAAAAAGTTAATAAATGTTTTGTTTTTCAAAAAATTTTAAAGTTTGAATTCAATTTCTGTAAGTTCTTGCGAATGTTTTTGTTTCATTGATTTTTATTACATGCATGCATATGTACATACCTATGTAAATAAAATAAACTCTAATAAACTTAACTTTGTTGATATGCTTTTTTTTCTGCAACGAAAACGAAAAAATACGAAACACGAAAAAATATTTCAGTCCTTTCAGTTTCGTGTTAAGCGATTTTCTCTGCACAACTGATTTAGTACGCAGTGAATTCAATATTTATGTTCACATCCGTAAATGGTAGGAAAAAGCTTTCATGTTTTAAATCCAATGCTAATCTAAGAGCAGGAAAATTTGTCACAACAACTTATTTCTGTGTCCTCCTACTTCGAACTCTGATTTTTGAAAATAAGGAAAAGAAACCTGACAAAAGTGACTATGGATTTTACCTTTACATGTATTAGACGACAAGACAGTAGGAAGGAAAGAGCTATACTAATAGGAACTTTACAAAGTATGGTAGTTTTCCTCTGTTGTGACTTTTGAACTTTACAGTGGGATTTTTTTTTCTTTAAATTTAGAGGTAAAGCTATTATTGTGTTTTGATGAATTAATTTATAAAAACGAAAAGAGTATGCTTAAGGTAAAAGTATGCTGTCTACGTTCGGAACCGCTATTTTTAAAAAAGCGTAAAAATGGATAATTTTTTTTTGTTGATATTTAGTGTCAATTTAATTAGAGTATACAAATAAAATTATTTTAAAAATATTTTTACAAGAAAAAATCATTTAAATGCATTTTTCTGCCAAAGAGTAAGGAAAAAAAATGACATATTTTCAAAACCTTCTCCTTTTATGAAATATACTTCTGTAATAATAATATTTTGCCTACATATAACTACAGCTTCTATACTGAGGTTGAACGAAAAATTCTTTAAATATATAACTTAAAAAAGGATTTATTTATATTTCATTAATTCAAAGAAGAAAAATTTTAACAAAAACCCACATCATTATTTCGTTGGATCGTAACTCTGAAAGAAATACAGTGGGTGATCGGTTAACGAACAGATCGGTTAACGAACAAATCGATTAACGAGCGCTTTCAAGAAAGATTTTTTGTGTTTGGTCAACGAACACATATTCGGATAATGAACAAAACGAATTCCAACAAACACTTCTCGGCTCTGAAAAAAAATTAATATTAAACATTTGTTATCCTTTTGCATAAAAAATAAGATCACTGAAAGGAGAAATGTTTAAAGCATGCTTAGTATCGATAATTACTAAATGAAACTTGAATTAACAATGAATTTAAAGGTCATTCAATATTTATTATTATGACAAAAACCAATACACACTTGAATACTTGAATTTCAATATGAATATCAATATTTTCTGACAGCTGATAAGTTATGGGCGAGTGGATTTGGTGACATGGCAAATAAATTAAGCGAATTCTTAATTTTTTCAAACAGTGCAGACTATAAAATATAAAGTTGCTGATGACGCGCTACCGCCGTAAAAATACGTGAAATATGAGAAACGGACTAAAAATCGTCTTTCATCTCTCCTGAATTATGTTGCTTACCTATTAAACTTCAAAGTTCTATTGAAAAAAAAATTCCAATAGAATGTTCATACAAATTAGACCATCAGTTTCAGTTTTGATTTCATTTTTTTAGTGTATCCAGAACGAATTAATCGATTTCACATAGAAGTCTATGGTGAATCGATGATCGGTTAACGAACAATTCGGATAGCGAACATAGTCTTGGAACGGATTATGTTCGTTAACCGATCGCCCACTGTATGAATTTTCCAAGAATTTTAGTTCAACCCCGATACAGAAGTAGTAACTAGATATATGTCAAATATTATTATCATCGAAGCATTTTTCATAAAAGGAGCATATTTTGAAAATAAATCATTCTTTCTTCGTTTTTTTTTTTTTTTTTGTCAAAAAATTACATTTAATTAATTTTTTTCTTCTAACAATATTCTTAAAACAGTTTTATACACACTGATGGCCACAGAAAATGCAACACCCTAAAGTAGGGAGGGGGACAGACTTTTCCAATACGGGCTACTTCCAACTTTTTCAAGGTATTGCAGTCCATCCTGTCTCCAGTCGAGCTGGCATCATTGTGCCACATTTTCTTTTTTTAGTATGTTTGTCTTAGGTCTTAGTAAAAGCGGTCCCCCAAAAACGTCTCGGTGGTCCACGGGACGATCGGATTGACTTAATACCACCCCTGTCCTAAAAGAAGCGTACAAAACATGTGAAATTTACATCATGCGTTGGCGGCGATGAAATATACAAATCATTAGCGTTATAGCGCCACCCGCAAACGCTATATAAGGGGAGAACAGATTAACGATTCAACGTAAGGCAATTGTTTTTTCGTTTTGTTTTTTACGAAAGCTGTGTTTATTATGCCTCGTGGAAGACATTGAACCTCTTTTGACCAAGTTTTTTTTATTTCACCGAGGAATAATAGTAGCCTACAGAGATTGTGGATTTTCCTTCAGAGAAATCGGTCAATGTGTTGGACGAAACCAAGCAACTGTGATGCGGATCTGTCATTGCTGGATGCAGGAGGAAACGACTGGACCTATAGCACCCACCTTGTTGCATTACTGCTCGAGATGACAAGAGGATTGTGCGCATGGCAGTGATGGATCGCGTTGCCACATCAAGAATCATAGCACTATAGATTGCACAACACCGAACGTCACGCATCATTCGGTGTCCGCTAGTACCGTTCGACGCCGTTTGCAGCAGAATGGAATATCCGCAAGGCATCCATTGCTTCGTTTACCTTTGACTAGAAATCACAGACGTTTGCGCCACCAGTGGTGAGATGAACGGTGGACATGGACAACGGAATTGAACGACATTGTGTTTACTGACGAATCCCGCTTCTGCCTGCAACATCACGATGGTCGGATTCGAATTTGGAGACACCGTGGTTAGAGGCTGCTGAACTGTTGCGTTATGCATCGCCACTCTGGTCCTGCATCCGGTATCATAGTTTAGAATAGTATTCGATTTCACTGTCGCACCCCTCTAGTACGCATTGCCGGTACACTGAACAGCCAGCGCTACATCTCTGATGTGTTGGAGTCCTTGGTCCTCCCATACATTCACAACGACTGGCCCGGGATACACCACCTGCTGCTACACCAGATCAACTTTGGCAATATGTGGAAGTCGCATGGACTTCTGTACCTCAAGGGCGCATCCAAAGCCTTCCAAGTATGAGTATTTGAGAGCGTACGCTATGTACTGGGTCATAGGGGGGGGGGGCCGACAATTTTGTAGGGGCACAGAACCTACTTTTGCGTAGAGGTCCAGAGTCTCAAGAAGTCTTCAGACATTCCTGTGTATAAGCCGTCCCCCTTACTTTCACTTTACAAAAGCTCCGCAAATTTTCGATTTATACACGAGAATATAAGGCACATGTGACCATTATAAAAAAAATTTAAAAAAACGAGGAAGGTCTTTAAAATTTTCAACGTTTTGATCCAAAATAACTTAAAGAAACGAAAATTCCAAAACTACATGAATAATAAAACAAATTTAAATAAAATGCATAATTTTTAATGAATAATAATTCTTATTCTGTCTTCAATAGTTTTAAAGAATCAGATTTCATTTATTGTCAATGTTCTTTTAATAAATAAACTTTAATTATCATGCATATCTGAATCTGTATCCCTCGTGAATTTTATGGCTGTATAAAATTATAATTTATTTTTGAAGCATCCATAGAGAAATTAACTTTAAAGATTTATGAAAATAATAAGTCATTAAAAAATAATTTTCAGGAAAAATTTTCGTACAAACTTTTACGAATTAACTTAAAATTCTTTCTTGTTTATCATTACAATTTAAAACAATATTCTTTAAGAGAATTAAAAAGAAGGCAAAAATTTATATTTTATTTTATGTATTATATAATTCATTTTCCTTCTCCACACATTGAGGTACTGTATCGGATTTTTCCTCAAACCGGAATTTCATATCTTTTTCAGAAATTTTATTTTGTTTTTTCCATCGTTATAACTCGTATGCTCATTATTAAAAAAAATTTCATTGTAGTTTTTACCATATTTAATTTACTTATTAATTAAGTTTATTCTTATTGTTAATGTTTTTCACGTTAGAGAAAATAACATTTCACATAACAAGGAAAGGAAAGCTTAACATAAATTAAACTTAATTCTTCCGCAGATTGAATGACATGCAAAGAGAAGATTTTGTAAAGAAATAAAAAGATAATAGAGGATAAAGATAAAAAAAAGTTTGACACGAATTTAATATCAGATTTTTCTTTATCAGCTCAACGGCCTTTTTTTAGGCCAAAACTGACTCGCTGATCCTCCTCCAGTTGACCCTATCAGTCACAACGGCTGTTGTGTTCCATCCCCGGGGCTCGCTCATTAACCACCAGGCCATGTGAGTTCCCCTCCATTGCATGAGGGGAGCAACTACTCAACTCTCACTAGAGGGTTAACTGTAACATTTTTCGTTTTTTCTCCCACTACTCACGTGGCGACTGGCATGTGGGATATATATAAGAAGTGCTCTTAATAAAATTACTGTTACGTGGCAACTTGCTAAAAGTGTTTGCTTCCTCTTTGACTTTTAACTTAAAGAACCACATTTGATTTTAAATTAATTATACTTTTTACAATGGCCTTCCATCGGTTGATTCCCATTAGTTTGAGGTTCTCTTCAACATCGTCTAACCATCGTATAGGTCAGAGGTTCCCGAACCTTTTGGCCTCATAGACCCCTTGACACGTTTTTCGCGTCTATGGGTAGACTCCTACTTACCTAATATTAAATTTTTGCAAATTCATCAACTTAAATGTGTTTGACAGCAGCTTTAGAGCTCTACTTCCTTTTAAAGATTTAAATTTTTAACTGTAGTGAAGTATAGTGTATAAATCTTAAGAAAACACATGTTAATTATTTAAATTAAAATTTAATAAATACATAAAATAACTATGAAACAAATAAATGTTTTAGTGGAAGAGATGAATCTGCGGATGCAATAAGAAATATTCAACATTTGACATCGATCTTGTCAGGTTTAATATCATAAATATCACCTCAGTTAATAGTGTCTAATCTTTTTTTTTTTTTTTTTTTTGGAGATTGGCAAGCGCTCTGTAAATCGCTCTCAATCGGAAAAATAATTAAAAACTCTCAAGATATTCCATAATATGGAATAAATAACAGGTATATCTTTTTAAAACCAACATTATTGTGTGTGACATCCGTTTCTATACTTTACTTTAGGACCTTCGTTAGTGTTTATTCCTAGTGCGTAATTCTTGTAATCTGACATTTTTTTGCAAAGAGACCGTATGAATTATTTGCCTACTGTGGTATTACGATAATCAAAACATTCTCAAACCTAGTTTCAAAATCTAAAAAGGGGGCATTTAAATGTTGAACGTAGGTTAAAACGACTTTTCCTTGCCAGATTGTCAGTGACAATTGAGAAACTGGGAAAATTTGTGACGTCTAATATTATACTCCTTTAGCTTAATTCTGGCAAAAAAGGCCGAAATGTGGTCCTTATTTTAATAAAATTTATGCTGTCGCCTTGTAACTGCAAATTAACTTCATTCAATTTAGTAAATAAATCTGTTAAATTGGTAAGTCTGGTTTCCACTTGATTAAATTTCCTTTTAAAATTAGTCACGATCTGGTTTAATGAGAGCCACTATCATAGACCCCCATTTACACCTCATGGACCCCTATATTTTTTTAGGTGACGTGGACCCCTTGCATCTCGTCGTAGACCCCTGGGGGTCTATATAGACCACTTTGGGAACCACTGGTATAGGTGGTCGTCTTCTACGTCTGGCTAATTTTCTAAAAAGTTTCTTCCTTTGTGGGAAAAGCATCGGTACTTATCACCAGCCACCTGATTCGTGATGCTTTTCTAGTTCTCACAATGTCGGTCCCGCCATATTTCCTGTAAATTTTATGATTGTAAAGAATTCTCCACTCATTGTTCTCTTGAATAGGTCCAAAGATTTTTCTTTCAAAAATGAGCAACTTTTCTTCCTCTGCTTTATTGAGGGTTCAGTATTCACTCCCATACTGAGCAATAGGCTTGATTTAAGCTTTATACATGCTCAATAGCAATATTATATTGGAATATAAAGGACATAGTTTTTGTTTGATTCCAAAGAAAAACAAACCAAAGGGACAACTAATACGACCAAAGTTTGCAGCTGACAATCTTGTGAGGTTCCCTCTTAAACTATAACATAAGTTAATAGATATTCTTAAAAGTTTTACTTAGAGTTTAACTGACACCTCTTTGCAGTGGAAACAGATCATACACGGGATCTTCTGTCATTTTGTGGAAGCTACAGTTCTGAGTCTTTACAAGTATTTCAGATGAGTCAATTTTTTGATTACTTAAATAGTACTAAATCTTCCTCATAGGAATAATTTGTTTAATAAAATCATTAAGTTGATTATTTGTGTTTGTATTTGTTTCTTAATGTTTTGTATCCTGGCAACTACTCTTACCGCAAAATCGGGTTTGAGACACACCTTCACGTATGGGACCCATGGTCAGTCATAGTCAATTGATAATCAGGTTTTGAGGGGACCGTTACAAGCTGTATGATGCGTTTTTGCTCTTAATTACATTAAGAAAGAAAATGTGCACGTTAAACACTTCTGGAAAAAAAGTTAAATTGTAAATTTGTTGATGGCTTAAGAATTTGGTGTGTGTGTGTGCTTCATTTGACTTTTATTTCTAACGTTTCTTGGGGTTCCCATTTAAAATAAGATTAATACAATAAATCGGCCAAGAGATTTAAAATGATCAATATTTAAACAAAGCAAGTTCAGCATTAAAAAAATTTCTGTTGTTGCTAAGAAATGTTCCAAGTTTAAAATTAGATGCCTTTCCAGCGTAGGAAATGATGACTCGTGTAACATGGCATTCGAATGTTTGTATCTTGTGAGTGTGTATGTTTCCGTTTGAATTTGCTTTTACCAGTAATAAACTTATTTTCCATAATATATATAGTTCAACAGTGAAGCATATATTTTAAAAATCTTATTAAATTTTGAAAAGTAAAATTTACGTAAATATAGAAAAAGTGGTTTTTTTAATTTTTTTTTTCACTTAATGATTGATGTTCTATTTTTCTAATTTATACATTAACAGAAATCTAAGAAATTTTCTGGAAGCAATATCTACTCCTTTAGAATTCTAGGAAAACTGTGATTCTATTCTTGGCTCAAAATCTTCAAATAGTTCCTTTCATCTCAGCTTGATTCTCGGTATGTTTTGAAACGAACGATTTCAACACTTCAAATTCTATGAATTGTTATTAATATGTCCTTTCATTCCTTTAACTCTGTGTTATTTTCATTCCTTACGAAATATTCGCCCAACATTAAGTGGCGTAACGTATACTCCCCCTCAACGTGGAGGAGGGGCCAAGATTCTAAGGGGCCCAAAGCCTGACTGATGCCAAGTACCTATCCTTTCTAAGATCCAGCTTGGATTCCAAAACCTTTCTTTGCACGGGGGGGCCCAAATATTCTTCGTTATGCCACTGCCTACCTCAAGGGTGTCAAACTTAAAGGCCAACTTGGGTCAAACAAACAAGGTTTAACTTTAGGTGGTCCACAAAAAAAATCAATACTCATAGAAACGAAAGTTTGTTTCGAATAATACATTATAATAAACATAAATAAAAGAACAAGAAACACAATTAATGTTTACGTTCTGACACTTGGCATCTCTTCTCTGCTACTATCTTCCGTATTTCGGTAGAAATTTTGATATTTTATTATTAACTATTACGTGCCGATCTACTGGTCAGGCCGCAAAAATATTTGTTGTGGCGCGCGAGTTTGACACCCTTGGCCTACATTAAATCCAGGAGTGAGTAAATATTAACGTCGCATTGTTCAGCTAAACGAGGGCTTTTGGCGACGGACCACGTAATTTTGAACCATGGTCAAGTGATGTGGACGAAACCTGAGCTGGCATCCGTCTCTCCTAACTACCACACCACACCAACGGGAGGACGTTTCAGCTCTCGACAGAATTAACGTACATCGCTGCCCTACATGGCACATTAAATCCAGGAAGAGGTAGACATGTTCTATACGTTATGCCTTTTCATCGAATTCTAAAACTATTTTTCAATACAGAATAAGTTTAATGAATACGATTTAATTAAATAGTTTCATTTGCTCAAACGACTCAACACTTGCTCAAAGCCAGGTATATGCGCCATTTTAAAATCTAACACAAGCTATACTTAATCGATTTATTATTCCTCGTTAAAACTTATGTAAGAAGGAAATACGAAGCAGTCGTAACTCAAGCTATGACGCGTGTTGCCAAAGTTGCCCCTGAAGGTTTTCCTCGCTCTGCTTGGATAATTAGGATACTTCAGTTTGTGAAAGAAGCATCATTTCCTTGTTGCATTCTCTCTCATTCCGAGACAAAAATAGTCTCAATTGAGACCGTTACTTAAATATAAGTGTAATAACTAAGTGTCCAAGGAATGAATTCGTTACGGAGTATCTAAGTTGTATTCGTTAAAAGGCAGATGTTGATACGGTGGCCAATTTTTTTAAAATGAAAAGGAGGACGAAAAATTTAAGAAAATACTACAACGTAAATAGGTGAAACGTTTTATTAATTCAAACAAAAATACACTAATTTTGCTTACACGCCTTTTAATTTTTTATTTAAACAAGTATTTTTCCCATTGATTGATTTTTTTTTGTCAACACGTCATTTTTTTATACATCGGAGCAAGAAATATAATTGATATTGAGCTTTACGGTAGGTGCTACAGCTAAAGTATCAACATTCGATTTGGATTTCTCACTTGTCCGAAATTCATTACCAATTGGAAAAAAGTCTTTCAACTGCTGCATTAGTTCCAGGGCAGCACAACGTTAATTCAACGAGAATAACTAAATTTTATGTGGAACGTGTTTATTTTTAAAATGGTTAAATATTTCCATCCATCATTTATCAATTTCAATGTATTGATTATTCAAGTTTTAAAATATTGAAAAGAAGGACAAGTAGGAGGACACTTTTCGAGGAAGGACAGAACATATAAAAGAAAGACTGTCCTCCCTTTAGGAGGACGATTGGTCACCTTAATGTTGAGTATTGTTTAAAGTTTGTTTAATCGTATCAGTTTGGAATTTTTTTTTATCGCTTTTTTATTGTACTGCGACGAATAATTCTAATTGAATTTAGATTGATTGCGTTTCGATAAGTTAAAATAACAATTCCTTTTCTCATTTTGAAATTTATATATCTCACTTCTTTAAACAATTTTTCTGAAGTTTCTTGAATAAGTGTCTGTATTGCGATTGATAGGTGATTACTGTGAAGAATTTAATGGATACCTGAAAGTTACATCACGTCCAAACTGGAACATGTTCTAACAAGAATCCGCTCATTAACGTTTTTTTTTTTCTGTGACAGCAGTATTTAATCTAACATACCAATATTTCTCCCGATGAATTTTTGATAGCACAGAATTTACGTGGGAAGTAAACATTTTTCAATCCTCTGATTAATAAATAATTTTATTATTACAGGTGTTTATTTTATTTACAGAAATCCAAAAGAAAAATTGAGAATAGAATTAAAACATTTTTTTTAATATATCGTATGTTTCCAGTTTTAATTTAATTTATTCTTCCAGCTTCTTACAATTTCCTTTTCAGTATATTTAGAACAAAAAAATTTGCCAAATTGTTTGGATGCAATCAAGAATCCCCATTAGTTTAATTTGTTTTTCTATCTTTCTATCAGTGGCGAACGAACACCTCCACAATCCCCGCATTGCAGGGGCGGGGGAAGTATTCTATAGGGCCCAAAGTCTGACGCCAAGTACGTATACTTTGTACCAAGTACGTATTATTGAAGGCAAAACCTAACTTCACAGTGGAGCTTCTAATATTCTCAGTAACGCCACTGCTTTTTATTCCGTTTCAAAATCTTTGCAAGGCAGGAAACTTGAATACCCTCCTTGTCAAACCTTGTTGTTGAAATTCAATAAAAAATTATATCAAGGTATTCAAATGACTAATTTTATCGTAAAATATGTCTTCAAATCTTGAGAAGGACAATTATTGTAAAATTTTTCAACCACGTAGAATTTAGTTTCTTTATCTTAGTTAAACTGGTAGTAATTACGAGAATAAGTTGTTCGGCTTTTTTTTAAATTGATAATCCAGAAAATGTTTAAATGAAATGGATTTCTTTTTCTATCCATTAAACGAATTCTAATTCTATTATAATTGAATAAGTCTACAGTAGTACAATTCTGATATGATAAAATAATTTTTTTTACTTGTAATATTTATCATAATTTTCTAATGTATGAAATTTTTATCAAGACTTTTAGTAAATATTAAGTCTACATTGTTGCAGTAGAAAATAGTTGTCGAATTGGAAAAATATATATGTATAGCATCATACATATTTCATCTAAATTATTCTAGTAAAGAAACCCGAAATGAATTCACAAAAAACATTTAGAATATTTGTTTAATCGTTTGGTTTAAGCTCTTTAATTTAATTGTTCTTCGATAATTCGAATTCATCGTAGCATTTATTTTCATTCTATTAAGTCAAAATTAAGTAAAAAATAAGCATACTTTTTAAAGGAAAAAATGCTTTAACTTTTATCAGTATGTTTAAAAAATAACGAATCTTAATTCCATCTGGAGCATAAGATGTTTAACTTATTGATACTCTTTCTAGATTCTTTCAGTAAATATTTTCTTTACAAAATTGCAACTTGAACACCAATAATCGTTAGGAAACGGCGCTTAGAATATTTAGCTGTCGATTCGATACGTTACAACAAAGCTGCGAAACATTACCCTTCGAACAAAATTTCTATACAAAGTTAATAAAGGACAAAAGACTAGCAACAAAAGTAACAGCAGTTCTTGAACAACTCAGTGTGATAAAAATAAGTGCATCCTCCTACGTAGAACGCAGAAAACTAATTTGCAAGATTTGGCATTCTCTCCAGGATGTTGTTGAAAAGTGCTGCCAGTATTTGATCCTATTTACTTTTTAGGTTCTCAAGTATTCGAAGAGTTCGTTGTATCTTAGTCTTGAAAAATAGTTCTGGATTTTGCGATGATCATTTATTTGTTCTTTTACGATTTAACAAAAACAATATTGAATGCCTTCAGATCCGACAAGGTTTTTCCCAAACTTTTGACATATGCGAACGCCTTCTATAATTTTCATAATGCTGAGTAGCCCTCGTTATAAAAAAAAATTATGTACTTTAATAACAGTCAAAATATATTTATTTTTTCTTGTGACATACACAAAATAATAAGAAAAAAGAAATAAAATTATTCATAATAAAATATAGATAAAAGTTTTATTATAAATAGCATTTATTTGGATTAATGAGAAGGATGAAATTGTTTGTGCTGAGAGGACAGATGGTGTCCTAATTTGGTTCCCTGGTTGTTGATTTTGATCTAAGATGCAGTTCCACCTTCAATAATCTGTTCCTTTCTTTCGACCCCCTCAGGAGGCTCACCTTTAGGTGGGTACGGGTGTCACAATCCCGAGGTACCCTCTAGTGAGCTTTTCCTTTTTCCAAAGGGCTTACTATCTTTGGTAAACACGGGTGTCACGACCCCGGGTACCCCAGAGATCCTTCTCTATTTTCGACCCTCCATCTTGTCATCCAATTTCTCCTTTTCTTCTTTTCCCGTCCAGACCACAGACCTATGAACGTTTGGCGCAGTATAGCAAAAACTGGCTCTTGCGCCATAAAACACCAAACTCACTCAATAATTTTTTTGGCTTAATGTGTACAAATGCTGAAAAAGAAACTTCACATAAAGATGAAGTTGGAAAAGGCAAGATGTATTTCAGAACTTTTCCGTTTAAATCCAGATATACATGCTGCATTTGTAACTAGAATGATGTTAAAGTGCATGCATTCCATATATTTATTTTTCAAGAATTCATCTGAAGCCAATTCCACAACAGTTGCTTTTCTTCCACATACTACAAATCTTCTACCATGGATGTTGTGTTAATGTTAAGCGGATATTTTATCCATTCAATATTTTTCTTTAAGGTATCCGACTACGTTCGGAACCGTGATTTTGCAAAAGCGTGTAAATGGATGATATTTATGATATTGAGCGTCACTTGGATTAGAATACATGTATGAAATTGTTTTAAGGACATTATGACAAAAAAAAATTATTTAATAACAATATGTTGGCAAAAAATTAACTTAGAATAGCCTTTTTCCAAATTTTCACCTTTTGTAAAAAATACCTCTATTGTATTAATATTTTGCCTGTATTCAGCTCAGACCTCTGTACAGAGGCTCAACTAGAATTTTTGAAACGCATAACTTGGAAGTCGGTTTATCCATGTTTTACGAAAACAGAAGGGAGAAATTTTAAGAAAATACGCCGATAATTATTTCAAATAGTTATAACTCTGAAAATAATTTGAATTTTTCAAAAATCATAGTTGCGCCTCTGTACAGAGGTCTGAGCTATATACAGGCAAAATATTAATACAATAGAAGCATTTTTTACAAAAGGAGAACATTTGGAAAAAAGGTTATTCTAAGTTAATTTTTTGCCAAAATATTGTATTTAAATAAATTTTTTTGTTCATAATGTCCTTAAAACAGTTTTATACATGTATTCTAATCTAAGTGACACTAAATATCATAAATATTATCCATTTACATGCTTTTGCAAAATCACGGTTCCGAACGTAGTCGGATACCTTAAACCAGGAAAATAGATTTTTTCAAGTGCACTCGAAAACTCTCCAAATGCTGTGTTATGCATTTCAGAATGTAAACATCAATTTCAGTAGTTGAACTTGTGCATATCCCTACCTAACTACGATGCAAAGCGTACCCCTCTCCAAATTCTTCCCGTATCCCTCGGGGTACGCGTACTACACTTTCAGAAACACTGTCATTTGCAAAGTGTTTCATAACTTAATGTTTTGCACCAATACAATTGAAATAAACATTCCTGGCTCTCGAAAGGAATCTAATAATTAGAAACATTAGAAAATGCATACAGAGTACATTGAAATAAAAAAAGTTTAAGCAAATTAATCAAGTGACAGGCTTAAATCATCAAAAAGAAAGAAAAAAAAGAAATTTAGATTTCAGAATTTAAATTGAATTTAGATTTAGAATTTCACGAATTTTCCGAATTTTTGAGAAAGTCGGGACTCATAGTGCAGCAACATTTGGGTTGTTCCAGTTCATTTGCATGTTTCCTACTCAATGTGAAACTTTTAAGTAATTATCTACAAGATTTCAAAGTATTTTCCTTCGCAACCATTGTTTTTTAATGCATTATGTGATTTACAATAAGTACATATTTTTATAATAATTATAAAGACCAATTCTATATAAAATCTGTAAAACTTTATAGAAAAAAAATTTTTTTAAGACATTGATTCTATATCATCATTTAAAAAATTGTTACTTTTCTACAAAAATGTGGAAAAGGTAGAAGTATAAAATTTACTCAAAAGCAAAATAAATCACTCTTATATTTAAGTATTTTCAAGCATTGTTCTTTATTATACGAGAAATACGTTTATCGCGAAAACGCTTAAGGTATCCGACTACGTTCGGAAACGTGATTTTAAAAAGGCGCATAAATGGATAATTTTCATGATAATTAGTGTCACTTAGATTAGAATACATGTATAAAATTGTTTTAAGGACATTTTGGCAAAAATATATATATATTTAAATACAAAATTTCGGCAAAAAATTAACTTAGAATAACCTTTTTTCAAAATGTTCTCCATTTGTGAACAATACTTCTATTATAATAATATTTTGACTGTATATAGCTCAGACCTCTGTACAGAGGCTCAACTATGATTTTGAAAAATTCACATTATTTTCAGAGTTACAACCGATGGAAATAGTTATCGGCGTTTTTTTCTTCAAATTTCTCCCCTCTGTTGTCGTAAAACATGGATAAACCTACTAAGTTATATATTTCAAAAATTCTAGTGGAGCCTCTGTACAGAGGTCTGAGATATATACAGGCAAGATATTATTATAATAGGAGCATTTTTCA
>BMAV01007297.1:70417-85954 GCA_019973955.1 Trichonephila inaurata madagascariensis
ACATTTGACACACGCACACACTTTAAAACCTAATATGGATACTTTTTTTCTGTAGAAGGTTATAATATGACAATTTTAACTACAAATTCTAAGGCAAAATTTGAACTCTGGAACTATTTTTCTTAAATTTTATTAAACTCAAATCACTTGCAGAAATCATTACGAAAGTGATTTACGCTAACAAATATATTACCAAACGATTTATTAAAGCATCAAATTAATGCGCCCCAAAAGATATTTTAAAACAACAAATACTTTGTTCTATTATATATAAATTCTTTACCCGCTCAATAAACCTTCTTCATATTAATGTGATTCGATTGTACAGTGAAAGGTTTTTTGTGGTTTCTGTGTTCTAAACATATTCAATAACTTTAAAAAGAGAAAATAAAATTTAATATTTCGAATAAAAGTTGCATAATTTTATCGATAACTGTAGTATAAAAATATTGATGATAGAGTTATTTTTCCGAATAATTCGGTGATAGTAAATATATATTGCAAATATTCTTCAAATTGTTCTTCCAATAACTGGAAAGAGCAGAAGGGAAGTATTTCCCAGATATGTGTGTGTGGAACTGGACATACTCTAGTAATTATTCTCTAGATAAATTCCAAAACATTATTAACATTCCTGTCTCAATATAGAACTAATACTAATACTATATAAATTGATGTGCTATCGAGATTATTAAATAATTCATACGCGCGATCTGTGAATCTATATGAAGACAAGAAGTGTTTCAATACAAAAAAAATCGTAAGCTTTACAGAATTTCTATTTCATAAATTTTACAGGATCAAAATTAAGGTTAAGACAATAATTAAGTTCGAGCTTGTTTTTTTATCCTCTACCAAAATTAATTCAACTTTTTTTTTCTTTCTTTTTTTAATTCATTCTAAAACATTATCTGTCTTCAAGGAAACATTTTGAAAAATAATTCTTAAGACAAAGGCACAGTGGCGTAACAAACTACTTTTAGGGGAGGGATTCTATTTCTTAAAAAAAAAACTTAGATAAAAATGTCACAATGCATAATTTTTAATGTAAAAATTAAAAATCTATTGTAAGGGAAGTTAAACCCACTGGCGTAGCTAGCTCTGACGGGGCCCTGTATCAAGATTCCTTCGTTGCCCTTTTTCAGGTATGGGAACCTTGTTAGTGGAACTGTAGTGACACATGCTGGAGCCCCTGTAACTTGGGGGCCTCGTATCATTGATACGGCTGATACGGCGGTAGCTACGCCTCTGGTTAAACCCTCAAACCCCACCCTTGTATACGCCGCTGCAAAGGCAACAAAATTTCCAGAATTGGAAATTTTGTTGCCTTTGCAGCGGCAAAGATGTGTCCCAGATGTGAATTTTGGTACTGGGACACACGTTTGACTTCTGAATAAACTAATCTTTAACTTTTTTTTAACACGTTTTATAAGTTTTTAAACTTATATAACATCTTCTTTTCTAGAAGTCTTAAAAAATTGTAAACGGGATTGAAAGTTTATTAGCGTCACTCTTTAAAACTTCTTTTGGCCGCGGTAGCTTAGTGTGGTCAAGGTAACGGATTCGTTTCATGCGTGTCATGAGTTCGAGCATGGTACCGCTGAAGACCCGCCGTGCAGAGGAGGTCGATGCACGTTAAATATGTCAATCCTCCCGTTGGTGTGGTGTGAAAGTTTGGTGAGGGGGATGCCAGATCACGTGTCATCCTTGTCCCGTGACCATGGTTCAAAATTTCAAGATCCGTCGCCAAAAGCACTCTTGTATATAAACAGCGCGACGTAAAAATCCACTCACTCTTTAATACTTCCCGAGGGCTATTAGTGTTGGACCTCGCAATTCTGAACCAGAGTCAAGTGACGAGGATGACTTCTAAGCTAGCACCCCACTCTCCAAATATCCACACCACGCCCACGTGAGGACTTTGTTCCTCAACAAATTTTCCGTTCAACGATTTTTAAAACAGTCATGTGTCGAAGACGAGTCCTGAGCAGGCATCCAGTCTCCAAACTTCCATTCCACGCCCACGTGAGGACTTTGATCCTTGACAGATTTAGCGTTCATCGCCCTGGAACAAAACAAGTCTTAAGTGACACAAGGATTCGAACCCATGACTACACAGAAACAAAGCCAACTACGAGTTCGTGACTCTGACCACTCTGTAACTGTGCTATGCAAAGTTGTAAAAGCGCAACCCTTAATATAATTAATTCAACTTGAATGTAATAATCAATCAAATATTTTTTGACTGGTCTTTTCTTTCCAAGCTGTTTACCTATCTACTTTTTCTTTTTCGTATAACTATTAAATTTCACTAACAGTAAAATTTGAAAAACAGGATCATGTAAATAAGACATTCATTGCAAAAACAAATTCATATGTGTAATAAATAGCAATTAAAGTTCCCCCCTTTACTGTGTATTTCCCAACATGTTAATCTTTTATATTCACTCTCTGATAACAACATTTCCGATAATATCTATCATCCATCAGAAAAAAAAAGTGTTAAAAGACTTCAGAATTCTAATTCATTCATAGAATTTATATCTTTACCGTCTAACCAATATGCTATTCATAATTGTATCCATTTAAAAAATGGCGCTTGCTTTTCGAAACAAAAGTGACTCCACTATTGACAAGGCAATAAAAAAGCGAAGTGTCGTAAATGCGTCAAACTATCTGGAAGAAAACACGATCATCTGACGAAACTGATTCCACTCAATAACAAATACCCAGAACACGCGCTTCGCAAGCACGAGCAAAGGTAGAAAGTCCACCTACGGTTGGCCTCTCAATGTGCAAAGTTCTCTTTCCCTTAGCTCTGGAGGAATGGAATCGTCCACCGCGACAGCGAGTGCATGTGTGAGTGAATGTAGAAGCACCTACTGCTGCTGGAGCTTTGCGGAACAAGCAAGGTCACCTTCTTTTGATGGAAATCTTTTTCCACTCTTTTCCTGCTCTGAAAACTTCAGCCAAAATCCTCTCCAAATTGATCAATAGGCTCTCTTGTTCCGCTTTCAGGCATGTAGGATGAATGATACTTAAGTTTACCATCTTTTATTAAGATCTCTTGGAAGAAGTTACAGCAAACGTTGTGAAAATCTGGGTGAAGGAAAAAAAAAGGATTCGTTCTGTTGGCTCTTCTTTTTAAGGAGCGCGGAGGATTTTCGGGTTAAGAGCCAAAAGTGAAGTCGAATAAAAAAAAACAAGGAAAATCGATTATTGTTAACTAGGTTTGAGTAAACGCAAGATAATCATAGGTATTATAGAGTTAAAATTTTTAATTCGGATCAAAAAGAAAGATTTAAATGCAAGAAAACCACTTTTAATTTTATGCAATTTAATACGATTATTCTAATTTACTTACCTTTAAAATGGTTTCACAAAGAACTTCAATGAAACAATTAATCAAGCAACACAATCAATTAATTTTTATTTTGTAAAAAAAAATGGTACTTTAAATTATTTCCAAAAACGATTCTGGCATTCTTGGCTTCTTTACTGAATGGATGCTTGTCAATTTGTCACATCCTCCAAATGAAAACTTATACATCTGTTTTCTAAAGAAATTATTAACTGAAATATAATGTGTCAAATTATACCTAAATACGGACAATTTTTAAATGAGTTATTAATAGTTATTACAGTTAAAAGGAAAAATTTGTCTTGCTATATTTGAAATAATTCATTAGGCCTTTCTTTTTACTGACTTTAAAGCTTCTTAAGAATTTTAAGACCCCGTCAATCTCCTCCCTCCCCCTAATTTAACAAATGAAACATATTACAATGCTAATTTAATGCAACATCTAATTTTACATATAGCCCCTCTAATGTTGTTTACAAACAAAACTAAATTCCGAATTCGGACTCAGCTTTCTGAAAAGAGCCTTATTTGGAATAATTAATATTCTCCCAATCATTAATATATTTAGTTTAAAAAAAATGAGAAATGGCCTCTTTACTTTTATCAATTAGTAAAATTAATATACATTTTTGAATTAAACATCTCATTTTCAAATATTTTTGTTCGAAATACCAACCTGAGCTAAGAAAAATCCATGTCTTGGAAACAAATTTCTGTGACTAACCTAAAATGTTGTTTAGATACTGAAAAACACTGAAATGTCTTTAAAAAAGACATCTTTACTATATCAAAAACTTTCCATGACGTGATGTGGAAGTATGAAAAGTAAGCCTTTGTGTTACTTCTTAGTCAAAATTAGAAGGATTATTGCTGTTTGTTATGGTTCTAATAAAATTTTTAGTAAAATCAAGATCCTTTGCGCTAAATAGGTGCATTTCTTTCATAATTATTATACAATATTTCAAAACCCATTAAAATTTTTTTTTCTTTGTGGTATTAGATAATAATTGTTAATGTTCACTTAGAGTTTTCAGACTGCAGAAGATGCTGAAAACAATGCTATCTTAATTTATATGAATTAATTCGCTACGGATTAGTTTTGTTTAATCAAATGATATTTTGTTTAATCAGTATATTGAATAGCGTTGGTCTACAGGGAATAAAACCATTCTTCCTTTGTCTTGAATGGATTCAAGAATACAGTATATTTGATTTTTCCCTTCAACAATTGCCATATCACGCATACAGAACCATTGTTTCAAATAAAGAGGCATTATTCAGCAATTGCAAAATGGCATCAACAAAGCAACACTCGAAGATTGTGCAACGCCATGAGTCTTAAGATATAGGATTACGTGGGCGTTATTGAAAATATTTGTCGAGCTTTTGAGACGAGAAATGCAATCGTAGGATTGAAACCGGATGTTTGTCACCACGGTTGAAATTTCCACTTTTTATTTTTATTTTTACAATCACATTACTGAGCAGATTTAACACTACATTAACACAGTTGATTTTAGGCAATGTTAAAATTCTCATCTCAGGAAATTATACTATAATTAGTATTCATATTTCTCATTATCATTGATCCTTATCCAATTATAGAATTTTTTAATTCAGTCTGTGGAGTTATACTGCGCAAGGAAACCAACGTTAGTGAACGAAAATTTTTAAAAAGTACAAAGTGATATTTGTTTAAAAAAATGTCTTAGAATCTCTCTCAAGAATCATTAAATTCGAAATAATAAAAACTTAAAAGTTTTGAATTAATGTATACACAGACTTCTCTTATGGAAGGGTGGAGGGGAGGTACATTCTAAAAAACACGTAGACGAAATCTGTATAATAAAAATACTTAAATTCTTTTGGTCTATGGGGAAAGGGAAGAGTTGAACCCTCTCCACCCCTTGTGTACGCCACTGAATCGGAATTGTTAGTAAAAAAAAACACACCTTTCTTTAAAATAAAGCACAAGTTATACCCTCCTGAACGAACACTTAAAAAAGCTATATTAAAAAAAGTTAATTTAACACTGTGAATTTCATACTAACTTTTACGCCAAAATTTCAGAATAAAATTTCCTGAAATCATCATATTAGATTTGATTTAGAGAATTTTTTTTTCCACATGTCAATTTTACAATTCATTGTTCCCCATATGTTGATGAATATCTTATCTGATTTATAATACCTCATTCCTATTTTAATGTTTCAAGAATCTAGTTGACGCATGCGTACTTGCAACCATAATTGTCGCGTTCCCACAATCAAGTTTTACCGATCAAATAAAAACCAAACTATTTTTAATGCACAGAGTCTTACTTCTGAAGTCAATAAATTGACCAGCATCTAAAAACATATTTATTAGAACTAAGTATATCTCAAATATATAAAAAGCATTTATTGAGATGTATTCCATAAAAGACCCCGTTTTGTGCTTTCAGTGTTAACAACTATCTATTCTTGGAAAAAACAATGACATGGATAACCCAGCCCATATTTCTGTCGATGAGATAAACTACATCTATCTTGTCTGTTCCAGATAAGATGAAAATCACTTCGGCAATAAGCCAAGCTTCTGCCAAACAACTGACGTGAGAACTGATTACATCTTGAAACTGTTGCCATATAACATTTGTTTGTTCAAATACGATATCATATGGTCATAAACAAGGTTTAATAATTAATAGTTTAAAAACAGCTAGAGTATTCAATTAAATGCCTTTTTTCTGAAGTTGTAATTATTAATTTTTGCAGTCGAAAAAATTGTAGACAGCGCCATTTTTTTCGAATTTTAATTTTATTCCATTCAGAATCTGTCTTAATATACTAACAATTATTCTGATGGCTATTTTATAAATTTTACGGACCAATAAAATCAATGAAACTCAGAAATTAATTCATACGATTTGTTTTCCAGTGATATTAGAAAAAGAATAATTTCAATGGAATTTTAAATACCTGGAAAATATCGAAGAATATCGCAATTTTTTTAAATTTTAAAATAAAATTCCACATCTATACTAACAATATAAATAAATTTTAATCTATTTTAATCTCAAGGTTAAAAAAATACAATTGTAAAGAAATAGAACTGCATTATGTACTTTTTCAATAAATGTTGTTCCAAAAGAGAAATAACTGTAAAATTAAAGGTCTCGCAAGTAGATATAAATATTTATTCTAAACATTTATTGAACTTCAAACACTCCATTTCTCCCTTCTACTTGCCATCAGGAAAAACTAGGGAAGAAATCAAAATTACAACTCACACTTCAAGTAGATAAAGGGAAAAATTGTGTAAAACAAGTCAAGGAAATTGTACGGAATTTTATAAGAGTCTCGCTTAGTATTAAAAGAAAATTCAGCGGTTGTAACGAGAATGCCAGGCTTATATACTGCCACTCAAAAGGATAGATTAGAAAAACTGTTTTTTGGAACAGAAATGCCTTATCTTGTAAAAAGAAGCCGAACTTCTGCAACATTTTCCATGAAATATAAATTATTTGTGAAGATTTTTTTTGTTCTGATAAACATTAGCAATGATGCAAAGTTTAGTATAAGAGATCTTAAGTAAAACAATTTTTCATATATTTTTTCAATACATCTCATTTTTTGACATTTAAATTTGTGACTCAGAAGATTTTTATATTATACAATAGACCCCATGCTTCTCATTTCATGTAATACTTTCTTTCAATGGTGTCGTAAAACATATCTTTTATAGCTGTCTTAATTGCGAGTTTTCACTAAAATTTTATTTTCAAAAGCTTTCCTCCAGCTTTGTCGCAGCAGAAAAGAGATACGTTGTTTAAAATTGAGAATATTGCATGTGAAACATATATTATTGTAAATAACATTTCAGCAATGCACTGTTACATAACTTCCAGTAACTATGAATCCAAAGTGTCCAGCATCTAGACAACGATGATCTGAACGATAAACTTTGGAGCCTTGAAATGCGATCAGATAACATATTTCCCATAACTTTTTTCTTTATATTTTACAAATGCAAGAATGGGACTAAGTCAAAGATGCTATTGGCCTTATACCCTTAGAATCTCCTAGCTTTATGCTTTGTAAACTTTTGCAATGTCTTTTTCCTTTGGTTTCTTCCATTGTAAACTGCCACGGGAAGAAGAAAAATATAATAGAGAGCTTACTTCTAACAATAGGCAATTCGTTATTCGCATCATACTTTTTCTTAAAACTTCTTACCTTCCAGAGTAAAAGAATAGGACGACTGCCCCTCACATAATCTCTATGCTTGTAAATCAGTTATAGATAATACGAAATTCATTATGCTGGCCTTCACTTTTTAGTTTTGTGATTAGATTTACTAGTCTGAAATTTCTTTGCCTTTGGGATAGTTAAACTGATTGGATTAGAAATCGAAAAGTGAAATGATTTTTATGCAGTTAAGAGTAATACTATACTTTAAAACTTTTTTTTTCAAATTTCATCACGTGAGCCTTTTTAACTTTGTTTTATACGACAGGATTTAATTTTGTCTTCTAATAAAGTAAATCATTTGACAATGATTAGCATTCTTATCTTAATCTTATCTTCTATCTTTAATTGAAGAACTTGATGAATATCGACATATAAATAAGATAAAAGTTTATTATTATTAATATAATCAGTTTTACTCAAAAAAGCTTAAATTTTTCATTCATTAAGACCCTAGGAGTATATTTTTACCGCACATTTCTAGTTCTGTGCTATCAAATATGGTATTTGAATATTCAGCATTTAAATGGCTGCTTAGTTTCTTTCGTTTCTCACATCTTTATTTTTTAATTAAATTATATTGAAAATTTTCTGTTTTAAAATATATTATCTTGATAAATATTCTTTAGTCTGTAATTTCTGAAATCTCTCAAGTTTCCGCCTCTATTCTTTCTTAAGCATGATACAGAATATTCTGTAACAAAGGATCAATGATGCAATTATTGTTTTTAGAACGAGTGCTCTCTGTTGCTAATCCTCCCCTTTCTTTTTCTAAACATTTAACCGTTTACCCTTTCTTTGCTGTTCTGAATTTCTTTTTCGATATAGTTTTATCACAAGGCGTGCCTCTAATCAATGATGGAAAATGTTTTTTAATCTTTGGAAATTAGACAGAAATTTTAGAATTAAAGAAATGTAGAAACGCTTTTCAAAACAGACTTTTCACCAACTGTACTCAAAACTGAGTGATTTGAAAATCAGGCATTTATTAAAATGAGAGAGCTTTGGTAAGATAAATGATTATTTTGTAACACCTTATAACTCAAAAACTCGTTTTATTTCAAATGCTTTTTTTTTTTTAAGTTTCATCTGAAAAAACAACATCGTCATTGCAAAATTAATTTGAAAGTTTTTAGATGAAGGTTTTAAAGAAAGAATTCTCTATATTTAAAATATTATGAAAGATAAGTTGAGTATGAAATTAATAATTGGGTTGTTCATATACTTCAACGAAAACTTAATTATTTCTGTTACACCGCATATGTTTTGAAAGCACATTGAGTTTGATATTTACCAAGAGCATTTATTGTTAAGATATTTTTTATCATTTAATATACAAATCTTTATCTCTTTTAAATACAAAAACTGAACTACTCAAGTTTTATTTACAAGAAAAATTATCTGTTGCCAATTGTAGAAAGCAAACTTGAACTAAACAACGATTTTACGTACTATGTCATAACAGGATTTTGAGGTCTTGTATTTCACAAACAGCAGCTTTAGCAGTTACAAGGGGGAAGGGAAATGGGGGGAGGGTGTTCAACCCCCCATAGACCAACAGATTATTAATTTTTAATTTAGATATTAACCTTTGGGGCTTTTAGAATAGAGGTGGCGATCTGAGGTCAAATTATCGAAGAATCGATTTCTCGGGCTAAAAAAACCCGATTTTTTAAATCGATATGTAGTACTGAATCGATACAGTGAATCGATATTTCATCCTATCAAATCGACATTCATTTTTTTCTGTTTTTAGCAGAAACCATAAAATTATCTACAATTAGTAGAATGTACTATCTTTAAAACTATTTATCTTTATCATTGGGAACTATAAGCTATATTATCTATTTTCTAAACTTTTTAATGTAACAAATACATTTAGAAAATAAATGAATTCTTTTTTATACCTGATACTTTTATAAAATAAAAATAATTGTAATTGTCGAATTCCCTGACTTTACTGATAAGAGATCGTTTATTATGGTATCTTTCTTGTTTTTTCATAAAATGGATTTATATTTACATTGTAAATGCAGACAGAAAAAAATCGATTACTCAGAAATCGATCTTTTAAGACTCGATTTTTTTGTGAATCGATTCATCAAGTTACGATTCGAATCGAATTAAAAATCTATCTTTTTTCGGAAAGAATCGCCATCCCTATTTCAGAAACGTGTTTTTTAGAATGTACCGCTATAAGTAGAATCCGTGTACGCCACTGAGAGTTAGTATTCCATTCTTTGGTATGTGATAAAATCTAAAATTTATATTTACAGTTGTCCAGGGACGGATTCAGTCCCAGTCCTAGGGCGGCAAGTTTTTAGGGGCGCCAAAGTTTCCGAAGCGGCAAAAATTTGAAATCTATTTTGTTTTTTTATCAACTGAATTTTAATGCTTACTTTCTTGCTTTGACAACCTCAAGATGTCAATGTTAAAAGAGTAGAATTACTTTTTTAAATAATTAATTGTGTTATATTAGTATATAAAATTTACATATATTTAACTTGTGCCTAAATTCAATACCTAAATTTAATTCGAACCTACTGTGACGTCTCTCGCGTCTTTCTGTTAACATGACTCCTATGTTCTTTGACGGCCACGATTAATGGCAAAACTTTTCCAACCCAATACCAAGAAGATAAACGATCATAATATGTAAATGAGATATACTATAAAAGGATAGCGTGGCAAACCTAGATATAGCGTGGCAAGCCTAGATATAGCGCGGCAGGCTCAGAGATAGTATTGTGGAATTATTCTGATCGATAGCGTGACAAAGCTTAGTGTGAAATCTTGCGGATCAAGAATTAGCAGTCAAGAATTAGCAGCATTGCGGATCAAGAATCTTCATATATAAAGTTTATAGATAATATTCTCTAGGTCAAGGAACCAGAACTGAAAAAGGTAATATTGGATATAAGTAATTTGATGAATAGGATTATTTATGATAATTGAGATAGAGGATCTAGTTGCGTGATCTGACTTAAATACGTGATTTAATTTGGGCTTGACTCTCACTTTAATTAAAATTGTCAAAATAGTATTTAAGTAATATAAGTTAATCTTAATAAAAGTTGTATTAAGAATTAATATGTCTCATCATTTTGATAATCCCACACCTCTAGCTTACGCGGAACCGGCACGACATGGTCATCACAGGATGGCTATGTCTCACTACTATTACTATTCGTATTGCTATTATATGTATGGGCGTCAGATGATTATCCCGGCATATAACAGAAGGGGTGCGCTGCTTTCTATTTGAGACGGGAATCCATTACAGGCGAAAAAGTCCGACTTCTTTTCCTGAAGAAAATGCAATCATGCCTTACTCGGGATTCGAACCCGAACCCACTCGGTTACAAGCTGAGGGTCATATCCACCATACTGAATGGGCGGCAGCATTACGTAACAAAATTAATTATTAATAACAAATACTTAATTAAACTGCTTTCTATATACATAGGATTATAATCAATCGAAAACAAAATCAAGGGCTTTGGGGTGGTCTGAACTCGGGGACCCCTCCCCCCTCCCCCATCTTGTATGCGCCACTGGTAAGAATATATTTTTCAACTAATATATTTTTCTTATTCAATCTATTTATATTTGCATAAATTCCTATTCTAAGGTAAATAATATTAACGAAAGTTTAGAAGAGCTGGATAAACTGGAAAAAATAAAATAAAACATAAAAATACACACACAGTCAGACCTCTATTTAAAGAAGTCGTCGCTAAATCCCCCCAGAAAGTTCGCTATATGGAAAATTCGTTATATAGAGGTTCAGCTTTTAATATACTTTATATATAAACCACATAAAACAAATTTTAAATTCATAAACACTATATATTAAAAAAGTAGTTCATTACACCTTTTTGTTAATTAATATTTATGTATTTTATATATCTTACCCATCAAAAAAAGAAAGAAAGAAAGATAAACTGCAAGGAAAACAAGAAAAAGAATGTCGAGGAACATACTGCATTTTCAACACTAAGAAAATAATTTTAATGAATTAATTAATGAATTTTAAGGACATTTTCTAATTTAAAGCATACAAGTAATTTTAAACATACATTATTTTATTAGAGATTCTAATCATACATTATCACATGTGTCCTCAAATTTAATTACTCATAAAATCTGTTAATTTAGTTTTAGATTTTTTTATTATTATTATTATTTAAAAAAAATGATTCATTTTATAATACCCCTCTCATCTTTGCAATGCATGAAAACAGAGAACAACTTGAAATGTCTAGAAATACTTAAAACATAGGGAGAAAAAAAATTGAATCACAAGAAAAAAGTTCGTTAGATAGAAAATGTACTTCGCTGTTGGGAGGTTGTTTTACAAAGAAAATCCTGAAATGTTCTTGGTTCCACGAAAAAGTTCGCTAAATAGAAAAATTCGCAATGTAAAGGTTCGTTATATGGAGGCACAACTGTAAATGATTTCCTATAATAAATGTTAAGACATCATATTCTACTATCAAGCAATATTCTCAATGTTGTATGATACGCTTTAACACGGGAGTCTTATTCATTTTATTGTCCATCAAAGTTGTTTCAGTATCTTTTATACAATGCTTTAAACCAGTGATTCCCGAAGTGGTCTATATGAACCCTCAGGGGTCTATGACGACCTATAAGGGGTCCACGTCAGTGAAAAAATAATTTGGGGGTCCATGAGGTGTAAATGGGGGTCTAGGATAGAGGCTCTTATTAAGTAAGATCGTAATTTTAAGGTTAATTTGCAGTTACAAGGTGACAGCTTAAATTTCATTAAAACAAGGACCATTTTAGCGTTCCTTTCCAAAATTAAGCAAAAGAAATATAATATTGGAAGTCACGAATTTTCTCGATTTCACAATTTGTCACAGATACGTAATTAGTAGAACGTTTTAGCCTACGTTCAACTTTAAATGCCCTCTATTCAGTTTTTGAAACTACGTTTGAGAGTGCCTTTATGGAAATGCTACAGTAGAGGCAATGAATTCAAATGATTACATTGAAAAAAAAATGTCAATTTTTACTTTAAAAATACACACACATACCTGTTATTTGTTTCAAATTATGGAATATCGTTAGAAAGTTTTTAATTACTTTTCCAAGTGAGATGGAGTTTCAACGCAATTGCCAATCTCAAAAATAAAAAAAGAAAGAAAAACTAAATACTACTAACAGAAGAGATTTAGGGTTCAACCTGACAAGATTGATGCCAAATATTGAAAATTAGTTAATGTAGCACCAGATTTATTCCTCCCACATTTTAAAAGCAGTGGCCGCGGTAGCCGAGTGGTATAGGTATCGGATCGTGGCATGCATTGTCACGAGTTCGAGCCCAGTACCACTAAAAACCCACCGTGTAGGGCAGCGATGCACGTTAAATCTGTCGAGAGCTGAAACGTCCTCCCGTTGCTGTGGTAGTTAGGAGAGGGGGGTGTCAGCTCAGGTGTCGTCCACGTCACTTGACAATGGTTCAAAATCACGTGGTTCGTCGCCAAAAGCCATCGTGTAGCTGAACAGTGCGACGTTATTATTCAATCAATCAATCAAGCAAGCAAGCCACGGAATACCCAGTGTGTAGCGGGGCCGATGCACGTTAAATATATCGAGGTTCAATGTCCTCACGTTGGTGAGGTGTGGCAGTCAGGAGAGGAGGTGCCAGTTCAGGTGTCATCCTTATCACTTGACCGAGGTTCGTGGCCAAAAGCCCTCGTGTTACTGAACAGTGCGATGTTAATAATCAATCAATCAATCCATTAAAAGCATTTGTTGTTCAGTTATTTTATGTATTAATTAAATATTTAATTAATTAACATGTGCTATACTTTAGTTTTAGACACTATATTTCGCTCTACAGTTAGAAATTTATAATTATTTTAAAGTAAGTTATAATACCAGCTGTCAAAACGCGATAGTTCAGTTGATAAATTTTCAAAAATTCAATATTAGGTAAGTAGGGGTCTACCCAAAACCTGAAAAACATGGCAAGGGGTCTATGAGACAAAAAAGTTTGGGAACCTCTGCTGTAAACCAAGCGAAGACTTTCCACAATGGGAAACGAGCTATCAGAATCTCAATTTTCATCGGTTGACGCCACATGTGCAGTCGTCCGTTCATCGCAGAGGAAGTGTTTATAATTCATACGACCATATCGCGTTCTCCTGTAACTCATTTCATTCTTTGGACCCTACCCCCACCCTCTCGGCATGACCGGACAAGGCGAGGTATTTAGGTGTGAGTGACGTGACATGAAGACTTGTGAAGCGGAACTAAGCCATTATATTCACATTTATACAGCTCTGGAAGTAATTTCCTAGAAACACTCTCTCTGACACATTCATCTTTTCAAGCTGGTGCCTATATTTTGTCGCGTAGAATAACACATCTCTCAACATAATCGAAAGGATTTTAAAATCTGGCGATGGAAGTATTATATAGTTCGGATACTTTTAACATTATTTACATGTTGACTAAAATTATAGAATCTGTGTCACCTCTTACATATCCTACAACTCTGGTGCTGAATAATCTGAAACCCTTCTAAGCAAGGTACAGTGAAACGATGACTAGAATATTTTAATACTTTAGTTTTGTTTTGAATTAATTTCGCATTGGAGCTACATTATCAGTGACAATTGCCGATAAATTTCAATATTTAGAACACAGTCAAGTGTTGAGGACAACAATAATTCACATACACACATATCCTTCCTTTGATATTCCATGCATATGATTCATTATATAGGAATCATAGCATTTTTTACTCGTGCATAGATATCTGCGAAAAATATGTGACTGTAAGGAAATCGGTTTCCCACAAAACATATACGATTTTGAGAAACCCAGTTCATTTAACATGTACAGCACCTCCTAGTATTTTACACAGCGGTCTTTCCTTAAAATTAGATTTTTAAGTGGATTTTATGTCAATCATATTAGTGGCATACCTTAAAACCTCCCGTAGCCCCCACATTGCAGGGGGGGGGGCAGGATTCTAGTCAGGACTCCAAGTACGTATTTAACCAATTTATAAAATATTAAAGACAAAAAAAGAAGTGACTCAACATCGAACCTTCAATGTACAGACCTTAAAGGTATTTGATTTGTAAATATTTGGAAACAAGAGTAGTTAATTAGTACTGAAAACAAAATACAATGCTTGGAAAAATGCTACCCTAAACACCTTACGACGCCGGACCAGGTTCGAGACCAGAGAAATAATAGTGCTAGTTTTTTTTAAAGTTACCAAGTAATCTGTCGACTTTTTTTTCTTATTTTAATAAATACTAAATACGTAAGACGTTATTTACTTCTTTTGCTTAGACTCGGGTGAATTTTGTATTCAGTGGTAAGTTTAATAATTAATTATTTTTACGTAATGTGTAAAGGTACATTATGCGAGGGTTTTGAATTCTTTTGTAAGATCCGGTTTGGGGCGCAAAACCTGACTTTTCAGGGCAGCCTAATATTCTCCGTTACGCCACTGAATCAGATTGCAGTTTTACAAAAGAATTCAACCCCTCCACCATTTGAATTTGCTCTTTGAATTTAGTTTGATACATATATAACGAATCGTAACAACAATGCATCACAACAAGCAGAAGCACAAGTAGTAAAATTTAAAGAAAGAAAAACAACTTATAGCTTTAACCTTAATCTAGTGCTTTATGAACTATTTAAAGAACTGTTTCCTGAATTTAATTTGTTTTGTATTTTAAATTTATCTTATTTTAATTTATCGAAGTATGCAATGAGTAATTTTCAAAACCAATTCGAAACTAGATATACCTCAGAAATACCAGAATTCAGTGCTTAAAGTAACTTAGTATTCCAACAAAAAATTTAAGCTATTAAACTACTCTGTGTTCAAGAACTTTCAAAACATTTTTATAATGAGCTATACTTAATGGAGGAATATCTCATTATGACAGTGTT
>BMAV01007297.1:108018-160146 GCA_019973955.1 Trichonephila inaurata madagascariensis
GCCGAAGTATTGTGTTTAAATAATTTTTTTTGTCAAAATGTCCTTAAAACAATTTTATACATGTATTCTAATCTAAGTGACACTAAATATAATGAAAATTATCCATTTATGCGCATTTTTAAAATCATGGTTCTGAACGTAGTCGAATACCTTAAAAACTCCAAAAATTTAAAATTCGATATCCTTTTTGCCAACATTTCAAGAAATAATCTGGGTCAAAACTGTAATCGTAAATCGGGAAACGTTAAGGAATCGTAAAAAAATGTGCAGTATTTAATTCTTGGTCCATTAATATGCAGTATTCAAAGATAGGAAAAAATGTATATTATGAATCGTTGATTCAAAGTTATCTAATACATGGCTCCCTAAAACAGCGATTCTCAAACTGTGGGATGCCCCCCTAAGGAGGCGTGATAATCCTACGTGAAGGCGCGAGCATATCGAAAAGTCGAAAATGAAAGATTATTCAAAAAATAATATATTTGATGAAAGAAAACACAAAACAAAATACATTCTGACATAATAAAAAATAAAAAAAACATGATTATGTACTGATTTTATATACTTATAAATGCATCAGCATACTACACATTATATTTGATAATTAATTTATCAGTACTAAATTAATAGCAAATTTTATATTTTCTAGTGACTCTCATGAGCTTGTCTTGCAGAGAAAAATTTTTCAAAGGAAGGTTTAATAGTAAAAATTGTCCTCTTAAGTTATATTTCTGTATTTAGCTGATATCAATATTTATCTTCAAAGAAACCACTGTAGAAAGTCCGGTTTCACGAAGGTAGGTAGGAAAGGTTAGAAATGGTAATAGTATATGAAATGCTTTTCTTTTCAGGGCAGAGAAAATTCATCATCTACCCCTGCCTAAATTTCAAAGAGTGATTTATTACTAAATTGCCTTTTGATTTCGCCACTTCACGTGAAATCCATGAAGAATTCTTCTGCAGTTTAGAGCCCTTCTGAAATATTTTGAAATGGATCCCTAATCCACTCGTAATTTGCTATCAAGTTGTCGTCAGCAAGAAAATACTTTTTGAAATTCTTTGCCAGCATGCCTAAATGACTTTCAATGGTTTCAAAAACAACTTCCACGTGTTATTTTTCAGCTTTCTAAGTTTTAACACATTTACCCCCACATTTTCAAACATTTCTAGGCTTTTTTGCTTTAAGTTTAAGCTGCATAATTCTAAATTTCTACAAAAAGCATTAATTTTATATCTCGTATTCAACATACGAATTATTCCTTCTTTTCAGTTGAAGGTTCAAAGTATTTTATTTCTGGAATATATTGACAAAGTAACTCAATTTCATCAAGAGGCTTTATAACAATCTTTTTACAACTAGTCATTTTGTATGAGACTTTGTTAGAAGCAAATAAAGCTTTTTCATTCACAGTTTTTAAAAATGGTTTTTGCTTTTCATATGATTTTTTAGTTTTAATTCAAAAAATTCTTGAGTTTTGTTAACGTATTCACCATGAAGCGCATTTTCAAATGTCGTCTAAGTTTATTAGGTTTCATACTGGCTGCTGCCAATAATTTTGAGCAAAAAACACACAAGGGCTTTTCTTCGTCACTTACTTCGGTAGTGGTAAATCCAAAATTTAAGTATTCTTGAGAATATTTTCTTGATTCAGTTTTCGGAACCACACTCGTCTTGTGCATTTGTTGATGCTTTATTATTGTCTAATATTCGCTTACGACGTAAAATTTTTTCCGTAATTCTGTTTTAATTTACTGCCGTAAATATTGAATATCATGCATTGCAATTAACGCTTAAAAAAAAGACTATTGAGGATAAAAATATTTAATTTAATCAAAAATTAATTTGCAATATATTCTAATTTAAAAATTTGAAAGTAAAAGTAACATAACACTTATCCTATTACTTAAAGGTAACTTACTTAAAATATATATTACTTAAAGGTAACCAAAGGTGCCAATTATTATTGCATTCATATATTCTTATTGTATGGAAAGGGGGGGGGCGATGAAAATTATGACAGAAGATTGCGTTGCAAATATATAAAGTTTGAGAAACACTGACCTTAGAAGATTTTTTGTTCAAGTTTCACTGGAATTAAAGATTGGAATCGAATGAAATTTGGGACATATGATAGTTAAACCATTCTGTAACTGTGCAAAAAGTTAAATTCCGTAAGGAAAAATTTCCATTTTAGAAATAAATTTTATTACTTTAAAATTACGGCGTATAACGCGCACTTTTAAAACAAAAAAATAGGATCGAAATTCTCGAGTGCGCGTTATATACGTCCGGTGTAAAAACGATAGCTTTAAAAATTAAAAGCATTGCACACGTATATCTCAGGTTTCTTCGTATGAAAGAGGATGCGCGTTATACGGCAAATATACCTAAAACTTTTTTTAAGAAATGCAGCTTGAAAGTATAGGTGAGTGTTATACGCTGGATTTTATGATAATTAAGCTGTTGGTACAATAATTTAGTCCCCTTCCAATTATTAACAGAGGCATCAATCTTATTCAGCCTATAAAGAATTACGAAAACTGTTAGTAAGGGTTTCCTCTTTCTTTTTTCTCTTAACGATTGCCTATAAATACTTAGCATCTTTACACATTAAAAAATAGAATTTATGTCCCGATAACCAAGATCTGACTATTTGTTATTATTATTCACAGCGACTCTAGACAAAAAAACCTCGAAATATTATTATTTCTGAATCTTGTGTAAAATTTTTGCTGGTCGTTATGCGTATCTAGAAGAAAATGATTTTTCGTAAATTTCAGATAACTTGTATTTTTTTAAAATAAATTGGGAATAAATTTTTATAAATAAAGATGAATCAAGGTGTATTTAGCATATAATAATGAGACAGATTTTTCAGAAATTTCAGATAAATTTATATTTTCTTGTACGTAAAAAAAGAAATAAATTTATGCCAATAAAAAAGAATCAAGGTGTATTAAACGTATTGATAAAAAACAAATTTTCGTAAATTTCAGACTTTTTTTTTTTTTTCGTAAATAAAATTGAAAAAAATTGTAAATAAAAATTAATGAAAGAGACCTATTTTTCATCAACTTTGTATGAATTGATATTTTTTTGAAAATAAAAAAGGTTTCTTTTTCTTACATATTATTTCACATCAAATTTATTTCATTTTTTTTTTTCAAAACACATGAAATACTTCTTATATGTGTGTGTGTCCACTAACTGCATCTTACTTAATTGAACTGGTATCAACAATCTCTTTCTTTTTGCCCTCCAAGATATTTCTTATCATTCCCTTAAATAGTTTCTTAAAATGACACCTCTCAAACACCTTTCTCGAAATTCTTATATTTATAGCCAAAAATTTGATAAAATGCTTTTCTTCCATATGGAGATGGATTTCATCTACAACAAAAATTCAATATCCAAATATTTTTCTGTAAAGTCCAAATATTTTCCTGTATTTTCTGTTATAAAATATATATCTCTCAATAACTTTATTTTTCACTCTTGGTTTTCTTATAGATTTTTATAGATAAGCAAAGAAAAAAGGAGTTTTTTTGTATATATATCTCTAACGACAAAATGTTCTTTTCAGATATTACATATACGAACAAAATTATCTAAGATCTTAGAATATTTAAGGAATAAAATTATTGTAGGCATTATCCTAAAACTTTCAATGAGGTTGAATAAATTCCGAGAAAGTTTAAAAATTAGGTAAAATTGCTGATTAAAGTGCTTCCCTATTATATTTAAAAGTGCATTAAAGACTATGAAATATATGTTTTTTATGTTTAACCCTATCTTAAGTATTGAATACTACTTGTCTGCTCATAACACAGACATACTTATAGTCTAACGACATTTTGAACTACGTTGAACAATGTATTCGGAATTTTAAATGTATAACGTGGTGGGCGCCAAATGATAAGGGACAGACGGGGAAGGGGTTCTTTACTAAGTCCACTAGTTATTAAAACACGTTTATTAGACAAAACAAACACATTTACATACATAACTAGAGAACTAACAGTTGACATAGAATTGAAAGGGATCGGAGCGCATGCTCATTACGTCCTTACAGTTCCGAAACTTGGCCATCACTGAAGATTGTTCTGTTCGCTAGAGGGCGCGAAAGTCTCTTTACTGTTGATATGGAAGAGTCTAAATGACGGGGGTTACAAATGCAATTTTATGAATGATTACTGCATTACTTCAACGCAAATATTTTTTAGGACTTTTGTAACTTTATTTTGTAAATATGAACGTCAACTTCAACACAAAGAAGGGGAAATTCTACAACTTGAAATCTGAGTAAAAAACACTGACTAAATATTAAATCATACATGACGCTGTTTGACATAAATTGCATTAATTATTGTCAAAAGTAAGAAGAAATTGCAAAAATGAAAGATAATTTACTATACCTTCAACTAATTTATCCATTTAAAAAAACCAATATCAAATAATATTATTACATAAAAATTGAGCTTTTACCATTATTTTGAGTCATAAAGTAATTATATAGTTTATAATAATTAGGTTATTATATATTACATAAATTACTATAATATTTTTATCTATTAGTCAAGTGACCAGTGGTTTTCCTTTAGGAAAGACAGTCCTTTTTTTATAGGTTCTGTCCTTCCTCAAAAAGTGTCCTCCTACTTGTCCTCCATTTCAATATAGTAAAACTTCTAACGATTTGTCCTTCAATATAAATCACGATTTGAAGAAACAAATTTTCCCTCAATAATAAAGAGAAAGCTGTCAAACTTAGAATAATCAAATCCAGGCATAGCGGAAAAGTTTACCAAAGAAGTGTAGAAGTTTTGCCAAAAATGTGTTTCCAATATGTGGAAGAATTTTCTGAAACATTTATTGCAGGAAATAACAGTTTTCAATGGTGCTTTTTGACTTCATCGCAATTAAATAGGGCAGATATAGAAAATTGTATAGAGTTTTATCGAAAAAATGTCTGGTATTAAAACCGATGACTATTGTCTGTTAGAAAAAAATTAGAAGACTGAATCTGTATTTAAATTCTGATATATTAGAACAATGGGAAAACCAACATGTTGAAATTGATAAAATATGGGTGGAAATATTTAATCACTCCTAAAATAAACACATTCCGTATGAAAATTTAATTATTCTTGTGAAATTCGTGTGTGTTGCTCAAGATCTAATGCAGCATTTGAAAGGTTTCTTTTTCAATTGGAAATTATTTTTGGACAAGTGAGAAGGCAAGATTGAATGTTGATACCTTAGCAGCAGCACTTACCGTAAAATTCAATAAAAAGGATATCTCTTTCTCCAAAATGTCCAATATTTTAAAAAATGATATATAGACAAAAAAAAACTAATTCGATGGGAAAAATGCTCGTTTAAGTAAATAATTAAAAGGGATGTAAGGGTAATTATTTTATTTTTGTTTAAATTAATAAAATGTTTCACATATTTACGTTGTAAATTTTTCTTAAATTTTTCGTCCTCCTTTTCATTGTAAAAAAAAAACTGGCCATCTTACTATTAGCCACCGATATCGTAATCTTGAACCATGATTCAATGCGATTATGCTAATTTACTTAAGTTTTATGCCGTATATATGTAGAGGCTTTTAGGATTAACTTGATGTAATACTACTTTATAATCCCCGTCGTTCTGCTCTATGGAATAGAATGGAATCCAGACATGAATCCCTGACTCGCAGAATCTGAAATATAAAATAAAGGATTTATTAGAAATATTGTTAGGTACATATACAAAAAGAATTTTGTTTTAGGGGTTTTGATTAACCACAGGCGTTCCAAGTGAGTAAAAATGTACCGAAGGATCAAATATAATGCAATTTGTGGTCACAGCATTTGGCAATAATTTTTAATCTCGAATTCAGATAAGAAAAGTTTTGATATACGAATAGTGTGTGAGATTAAAATGATATTTAGGGTATATGAAAGAAATAAACCACCTGAACTTACTCAATTTTCTCTTTCCCTCAAACAAAAATAAATATTATCTTCCACAGATCTTACACAGATGTCTTTCTGAAAAAAATATTGGAGATAACGAAATATTTTCAACGTTCATTGCTATGAATGATCGTTTCGATGGGTTTGTTTATATTTCTAGCGAATTGCAGATTTAACAGTGTTACTTATTTGGGAATCGAGATAAATATTAAAAATGAGTTGGCCCCTGAAATTTATAAGAGAACCATTGCTGTAAATAGAAGTTTTTATGCCTTGAAAAGTTATTTAAAATCCAACTTTTCTCAAATTAAGAACTAAATCTCTTCTTTTCAAAAGTCTTATATGATCTGTTCTTACTTATGCATCAGAGACTTTGCCATTGACTTTGCGTGATGAGGAAGCTTTGGGAATTTTCGAGAGAAAGATCTTACGCTGCATTCTTGGTGGGATTCAAGTGAAGGGATCATGAAGAAGAAGATCCAACATAGAGCTCTACAAAATTTACAAACAACCTGATACTGTAAAATTTGTCAAATTACAGAGACTTAAATGTGCTGGTCATCTGGCTAGAATGGTTTCAGAAAGAAAATATTTCTGGCAAAGTCCATGGAAAAAAGACCTCGGGGCGGACCTCCGTTAAGATGGATTGACTGTGTCGATAAAGATCTAAATATTTTAAAGGTCAAAAGCTGGAAAACAGTTTCCAAAAGTAGAAATGCCTGGAGAAAACTTCTGGAGAAGACCAGGGTCCACCCAGGGCTGTCAGGCCATTGAAGAAGAAGAATTACAGATACAAAAGAGAGAGAGAGAGAGATTCTCTCTGGTCAGCGAAACTTAAATTGTCTTATAAGATAGGCAAGATAGTAATTAAATTTTAGAGAACCCGAATCCGCGTGTTGTCCTTTTTCAAACAGATTTAGAAAAACTTCTTTCAGAATCAATAGTATCTGAGTTGGAGATCTCTGTTAGAGATCTGAGTTAAGTCTCTGGTATAATCTTAAATGACTTTCCTCGTGGATTAATGAGTTCTGAAGTATATACAGAAAGGATTTTCCAAGTTTTTGAACGCCCTTATGAGGGAACTTTATCATCCGAGTTCACAAAGAGCGATTTGAAAGAATTTATGCAATGGAATAATATATTCTCCAAAAAACTTGTCCACTCTCTTGAGAATTCTACATTCTTGACGTCTGCTTCTATTGATACTTCATTCTAAAAATCCCCAACAGATTTGTGAGAACAATAGATTTTACAATAAGAGATGCCTTTGAAAATTGAAAATTTTCTCAAACATTCAATATATTTCAAAAAAGAAGTATCTGACTCATCATGGAAATCATCATCTAACAAACTTTTATGTGGACAATATTGCACAGATTGCCAGAACAGTCATCTGGGCCCATGGTACTATTTGATTTGGTCCCGTCATGGATACGACATCATTATCAAAAGAAGTACCTAGAAATATAAAGAACACTAACTTACAAAAAAGTACTTTTAATGCCTAGTTTCCAATTCCACAAAAAATGAGCCGATGTTAACTGAAGAAAACGCATTTTCAATAAATATATTTTGAGGGTCTTAATTTTTAAATGATATTAAAGATTATTGTCTTCAATATATTTTTATAATTTATCTGAATATATTAATCTCATTATTTTTTTGCCTATGCTACAAGAAAAGCCATCAATATATTCCTTTTAACCCCTTAAGCGGTCAGTTTTTTTTTTGCCCAAAATATTCCAAAAAAGGCACATTTTTTATTGCATGTAATTACGCATAACAGCATGCAAAAATAGAAGAATTTTATTTTAATTTTCAATTTTAAAGTTTTCACACAATTTTCTATTTTATAATTAAGGAACACAAAAAAACCCAAATGTTTGTTTTTATACGTACGCTCTAGAAGCTATGAAGAATGTTTCATACATCTTAAAAAATTTGTCTCATACTTACAAAAGAAAAAAAAAATCATGTTCATACTTTTTTTTTAAATGATTGAAGATTTTGCATGTGTGTGCATATATATACACACACGCGCAATTTGAAGCATGGTGTAATACTCAGTCTTACATTGCAATGGAGACAGAGATAATATCGGCTTTTTGGATTATCTTTCTACTTTCATTTCTTCTTAAGCAACAAATTGCACGTTGCCTTGCCAATCCATGTTATTTATCGAATATTTTCAAGACTCTAAATTTCTGCCTTCAATAAAAAATTCCCACATTCACCAAAAAGAAAATCCCCGATGAGATGAGAAGCATTTCAGTACCATGGGCAGACTGCATCTTTTAAAAACACTAGCACTAATAATCTCAATATAAGGATTAAAAATATGTGCAAGTATAAGATAGAAAGAAGAAAATACCCCTATGCCCGTATGGTGTGTAGGCAAACCAGTTAAGAGGTTAAAGGATTAAGAAAATAAAATTTTAGAAAAACAAAATAAAAGATCTCCAATTATGAGATTTAGTCAAGCAATGAAATTTTCTTGTCAACTTATATTGACATGCATAACTCATTTTACTCAGGCATTTGCGTACGATAAATCTTAAAATGCACTAATAATTCACCAGACAACAACAAAAATCCGAAATTCAATTATTTAAAGAGATTTTGTCGAATTTTAATTGTTTGTGTCAACAAGATATAAGATATCTATAAACTACTGATCTGACAATTTAAATTATCAGCAAGATTTCATTTCAAAGGATCTAATTATTGATCTATACTTCATTATTTTGAGTCTCATTAGAAACTGCGTAACTTGTTAATACTTGAACTTGTTAAATATCCTGAAAGATAAACGGTGGTGGATATTGTTTACACTGCATTGCCATATTATAGATAATCTTTGGTATAACAAAATTTGCGTTTTCGGACAGGATCATTCATACGTCTCATTAGAGCAAGGTGAAGTCTATGATATAAATTATGAGATGGAAAAAAGGGTTGACATTTTAACAATTATAAAAGGGGCCATTTGAGTTCACGCCGGAAATGAGACAATTTTTTAATTCCTTAAGAACTCCTTCCCTTTCTTCCGGGAACACTATTTTTAGATACTCAATGGAGAAAGTCTGCCAGGAGAACAGCAACTTGCGATACCTCCCAAGAGCCTCCCTAACTCTACAGGGCTAAGGTCTAAAGATCTGACTCGCCAAATCATTTTATGAATATCCTCGCTTTTCAGAAATTCCTCCGTCAGGGGAACCTTATGGGGACAAGCGTTGTCATCCATAACAATAAAAGCAGGGTCAGTAGCAGCCCCTAAAAAAGAAAGATAGGCCTCCAAGACCTCATCCCTACACCTGACAACAGTCACAGAGCTTCTTTTAAAAAAATAGAGGTTTATGCATTTATTCGTCATGATGTTTGCCTGCGCCAGGAGTTAACATTAAGTCGGTTGCAATCTATAGTGGACTGCCAAGACATATTTTGGGGTGACCGCCTGAAGATTATACCAAAATATTTCAAATTGGCTGACAGTATGCAAATTAAGCCTTTTACTGACTATAACTGCGAGAATCAACTTTAGATGAATTTTTTTGCTTTTTAATGTATTTTGAATTGTTGGATAATGAATGCATGATTTGATTTTATATATGTGGCTATTATTATTAAGTTTGTATTTCAAGTTTGCTTTAAGCGCAGTCTTAAAAGTGTAAGCTTTTATTACTGTAATGTAGGTACATATTTCATATTTATTATTAAGTTGTAATAAATATTTTAGACCTTTTTCTTAGTTCAACACATCTACGCCACTGGATGGACCACAGTTGTAAGTCCTGAATTTCCCAGTTTCTCAATTTGTTATAGATAATTTGTCAGGAAAAGGACGTTTTAACCTGTTTATATTTAAATGCCCTTTATTCAAATTTTGAAACTAGGTTCGAGAATGCTTTCACTATGGTAATACCATAGTAGGTAATGAATTAATATGGTTACACTGAAAAAAAAATCAGATTACAAAAGAAACTGATTGGAATAGGCACTAACGAAGATCTTAGAATTTAGAAACGTATTTCAGCAATTTTGGAAGCACCAGATTCATTCCTCCCGTTAAAAGTATTTGTTCGTTGATCAGTTATTTTATGTAATATTTTATGTATTAATTAAATTTTAATTGAGTTAACATGTGTGCTTTAAGTTTTAAACACTATACTTCGCTGCAGCTATAAATTAAAATTTTTTCAAGTAAGTAGCTCTATACCAGCTATCAAAAAGACATTTAAATTGATAAATTTGCAAAAATTCAGTATTTGGTAAGTAGGGGTCTACCCTAAACTGAAAAACATAGCAAGGAGTTTACGACACAAAAAAAGCTTGGGAATCTCTAATTTTGTTCAACTCTAAGTTTTTGCAATAATTCATCATTGACTTCTAAATCACAGATATTGAAGTAGTTATTTATAATAAGAAATTCCTTTTACATGATAATAACTCGATGTATGTTAAATGGTTTTTAAAATATTTTCCCAATATTAATTCCAATATAAACACACAATGGAAACAGTTATCCTCATCAGAAAAAAAAATACGACTGTCGTAAAATATCGCGTAAAATAACAAAATAAAAAGGGGAAGGAAGATAAGTTCGGAGAGGATATTTATTTGTTTCACTATCGAATAAAAGAGATAATAACGTTAGAAAATAACAACAGTAAGAATAAAGATGAATTTCCGGAATATTTGAAATTCGATCTCGGTTTGATTTTTCTTTCTCATACCTTTAATTTAGAAAATTTTACCCACTGTGCTTTTCTTTCAAATGTAACTTTTACCGAATAATCAAAATAATGTATGCTACGTATGAACCTATTCAAGATTGGCATGCAACCAGCATAATGAAGAATTTTGATACTTGCGGAATTTACATAAATATTATAAAAGAAAGTCAATAAAACTTAATGAAGCTATTTTCAGATACGCTTCGGAAAATTTTAATTTTTTGTTCTTGAAAAATAAGAAGTAGAAAAAGAATAATACAGGAAAATATTGTAAACTGAAGGAGCAAAAAATATACTCATTAGGAACTTAATGAAGTTAATGATGATTACGAAATGACACATGCAGTTGATTTTTCTTTTTTTGTGTTATTTCAGCTTCTCTACTAGCTTTTACGTTAGAATTTACTCAAAATTCTAATTAGTTATTAAGAAGAAAAATGTAAAGAAACTCTTCTTTTTCAACAGCCTTTTGAAGACCAGGGCTGACTCATTGATCCTCCTCCAGTTGACCTAATCAGTCACGACGGCCTTTCATCATTTGATTCCCATTAGTTGAGTTCCTTTTCAACATCGTCTTACCATCGTGTAAGTGGTCCCAGTGGCGTAATGTACACCCCGCAACCCCCGCATCGTGGGGGAACTCAGAATTCTAGGGGGCCCTAAGAGATTGACTGACGCCAAGTGCGTACCCTTTGTAAAATCGGGCTTGGGGCCCAAAAGCTGACTTTGAAAGGGGCCCCTAATATTTTCTGTTACTCCACTGGATGGTCGTCCTCTACGTCTGGTCCCTTCAGTTTTCGAAAAGGTTACTTGTTTGGAAGAAAAAGCATCGTCCCATCGGTACAGATGGCCCAACCTCCAAATACGTGATATTTTTATAGTTCTCACAATGTCCGTCTCGCCATATTTGCCATATTTCTTGTAAATTTCATGATTGTAAAGAATTCTCCTCTCATTGTTCTCTTGAATAGGCCCAAAGATTTTTCTCTCAAAAGTAAGCAACTTTTCTTCCTCTGCTTTATTGAGGGTTCAACATTCACTTCCATACAGAGCAATAGCCTGATTATAGTTTTGTATATGCTCAACTTGGTGTTTATAGAAATAAACTTAAACTTGAATTGGTTTCTGAGACCAAGAAAACCTATTTGCCAAACAAATTCTATTGTTCATTTCAATTTTCAGATCGTATGTAAAGAAACATTATAACAAAAATTAAAATCATTGTAATATTTATATTATTTTAAAATAGAATAAATAATTAATTGTCTGTCCGAATCTGGGTCCAAATGCTTGGAATTCGATTGAAATCATTTAGTTTCATGTAGGGAGCTATTTTGGTTTCTACTTTGCCTCGTTCGAATTTTCGATGAACTCTTTTTGTCGAGGAAACTATTTAGATCTTACTTCAGATCTGCACCCTTAAAAAATCTGGACTACTTTCAAGTTATACAAATTGGGTTTAAACCTCTTTAGGTTACTTTGGAGACTGCGAACTCGAAGAATTAAAGTCATAGAATCGTGAAGGTTCCCTTAATTATTATATGTGAAAGAATAGTACATAAATTATGTATTAATTATATTACTTTCTTTCTTTTTTAAAAAAAAAATAGTACCCCTATTCCCTCTTTTACACGGAAGATACGCTTCTGAGAAAACTGTGTTGTAAGTTTTCGAATTAATACTCTTGTCTTTTGACAACTACTTTATTTAATGCGCATTTTGTGACACTTCAAGTTGACTATCAAAGATTAGGACACGTCTCAAACGCAAAAATCTTACACTGTTCTTCCTGTAAGATACAAAAAAATGAACAAGTTCTTACTCGACAGAAACGCCATCTATGGGTGATCAAAATAGGAAACAAACTGAAATATGCATAATTTTTTATTTCAACGAAAAAAAAACTACTTCGTAGTTGTATTTGTAGGAAATGGAATCCGTTTTTCAGGAATATACTCAATAGCCATATAATTAATGCTTTTTCCATATTTTCCATGGCAACATCTCTTATGTATGAATATGTGCTCATATTCGTAGAAGATCCAGCTGCTACACATTTTCTAACGGAGTCTTCATTTTTTTCTTAGTGTCCTTATTAGAGCTTCATTCACAGAATGAAGTTTAACAACATCTGTCACTCCTTTTCCATTATGTAGACGATCTAAATTTTATTTTTTCTTTCTAAGATGTAACTTTTCTTTTCGTTTGCTTTTTTTTTTCCTTTTTATTTCTTTCGCATGGTAAAATACTTAAAATTTTGATAAAGTTATAAAAATACTGCAAAAAATATAATTTTTTATCACTAATTAGTAAATATGAAGTATAAAAAAATTACGAATAGAAAAAAGGTAATGATGTATATCTTTCTGCTGCTAAAAATTTACTGCACTGAATCACACGTTCGATTGTTTTTACAAAATGGGGAGTCTCCATTTTTAGATTGGAATCAATGGAATTCAAATGGAATGGAATAAAAAATGACTAGAAATATAAGCACCAATGTTAACGTCAATTAAAAAAAGTGACGGCAAAAATTTTTTATACCACAGATTTTAAAAGCTGAGTAAAAGTAAAAATCGTGAATAAAAAGTATCATGCAAATCAGGTGATAAGTGTATACGTAACATGTCATATATGTAAGTCAATACTTTGACTCGGATGAATAATATATCAATAATACCATCCGTAGTATTAAACAACATAATATTAAAGATTGTAATGATAATACCTAGAACAATGCAGTCGATAGTACAATTAAAGCTCGTTTATTGGCGGAACTATTGAAATTCGTAAACAATTTGCTTCTTTAAATTACAAGTTGAAGAATTGATCGATGTTGTTCAAGAACACATTTTTTTTTTGTAGTATTTAATGGATAAATTTTTCACGTCAGACATTATTTATCCAATTTTTATAGAATTAAATAAAATACTTGCTAAATAGTGTTTCTTTGACAATTTAAATTCGAATACCACAGTTGTTAAGTATAGACAATTCAGTCAACAAATAAAATTCCAAATCTATAATAATGAATCATTATAATTCTCAGAGGTTTATAATTATCAATACAATGTCCTGTCTGGAGTATAATGAGTTGCTATATTAATACTGTCGGGGGGTTTCTTCTAACCATGACTGCTATTAATTTAAGGTATCCGACTGCGTTCGGAACCGTGATTTTAAAAAAATGCATAAATGGGTAATTTTCATGATATTTTGTGTATAAATTGTTTTAAGGACATTTTGACAAAAAAATTTATTTAAATACAATATTTCGGCAAAAAATGAACTTAGAATAACCTTTTTTCAAAATGTTCTCCTTTTGTGAAAAATGCTTCTTTTATAATAATATTTTGCCTATATATAGCTTAAATCTCCATTCAGAAGCTCAAACAGGATTTTTGAAAAATTCATAATATTTTCAGAGTTACAGCCAATTAAAATAATTATTGGCGTTTTTTTCTTAAAATTGCTCCCCTCTGTTGTCGTATAACATGGATAAACCCACTTCTAAGTTATATATTTCAAAAATTCAAGTTGAGCTTCTGTACAAAGGTCTGAGCTATATACAGGCAAAATATTATTATAATAGAAGCATTTTTCGCAAAAGGAGAATATTTTGAAAAGGGGTCATTCTATGTTCATTTTTTGTCAAAATATTGTACTTAAATAATTTTTTATAGTAATACTTTTCTGAAAACAACTTTATGTACATTTTCTAATCTAAGTAACACTAAATATCATGAATATTATCCATTTATACGCTTTTGCAAAATCACGGTTCCGAACGTAGTCGGATACCTTAATCAGAAGCTCTCATGAATTGACAGGAAGAAGTTTTCTTTTCCAAGGTATCTAACGTTTACTTGCAGATACCACGTAACTGAGATTACCACCGAGGATAACTCTGAAATTTTTGAGTTACGCACAGATAAGCAGTCACGAAAAAAAAATTAATAACGGTTTAATTTGAAAATACTAAGTATTTTAACACTGCAGATGGTTTGTTAATGACTCACTTGAAGCTGTTTAGCGTAGAATAAATTTTAGACAGAAGAGAAAATTGAGTTGATTCGAGAACATTATCGTGCTATGATTTTCTATGATTTTTAAATCAAGACGAATGCGTTCAACGGCTGCAATTACCATTTGGTGATGAATCTCCATGTCACTCTACTGCCGGGGTGGGCATTAAGTCGATCGCGATCGATCGGTGGTCCGCCAAGACATTTTGTGGTGACCGCTTTCACTTAGACCTAATAATCATTCCATCGTTCGAAGGTCTAGAAAAACCGTATTTATTCGAAACTAAATCACCATCTATTCTAAGTAGTGTCCCAAACTCTCAACAAGATTTTGCGAAAATTGAAAAATAGTCTAAAATGGTTCATCGATATCCAATTTTACGGAATTAAAATAAATTTAAAAGGTAAACGAAATAAGAATTGAATAATTAGTTATTTTATCAGTATTTTAAACCTTTAAATACATGCATGAAGCTATAATGCTCTTAATACCCCATCCAAGAATTTTTTTTCTATTCGCGCTCAATTCTAAGTTGCATTAACATTGGCGAAAAAATGCGGCTTAAATTCGAGTAAATGAGGTATTTAAAAAATCACGGAGGAAAAGAATCGAACTGTAAGACGAAAATTTCGTTGAATAGAAAATGCACTTTGCTATTTGGAGGTTACATTACATCGAAAATCGTAAAATATTCTTGGTTCCAGGAAAAAGCTCGCTAAATGAGAAATTCGTAAAACACAGGTTCGTAAAATGGAGGTCCGACTGCCTTGTATACTTTCTTTTAGCTCACTACACTTACGCTACTGGATGGACCGCAACACCTTGAAAAAATTAGAAGTAGCCCGTACTCTGGAAAAGTCTGCCCACCCCTGCTCTACTGTATTCATATGGTTTAAAGAATTTTTGAAGATGTTGCAATTCTCTTCAGGATGAAGAACTCACAGGAAGGCCTCGGTTGGCAGTAATACCGGATAATGTGTCTGCTATACGAAAAATGTTAATGGATGATAATCGCTGTACCTACCTAATGATACAGAAAGAACTTTTAACATTGGATTCGCAGTCATACACAAAATTATTCATGAAGCATTACATATGAAAAAAGTAGTTGGGTTCTCCATAATCTAACTGAGCACCAAAAAGAGGAGCGTGTCAGAATCTGTAAAGAAACCCTTAAGTTACTAAATGATGGTGGACACCGCATCATTTCTAAAATTGTAACGGGGAATGAAACATACATACCGATTTTTGACGATCCAACGCTTCAAAAAAGCAAAGTATAGGTCTTTGAATATGACTCCTTGCCGACAATGGTGAAAAGACAACGAGCGATGAAAAAAGTAAGAAGTACGGGATTAGTCAAAGCCACAGTAACAGCAAACTGGTATACCACTAAATGCCATCCAGAAATTCTTTAAGTAAACGTTAGCGGACTAATGCTTCACCTTGACAATGCATGCTCCCATACAGTCGGATTAACGGCTGAATTTCTTAAGCAAAAACTAATTAAAGTGATAGAACATCCACTTTATTCTCCAGATCTAGCTATGTGGGACTTTTAGCTATTATTTAATCTAAAAAAGAACTTACGTGGACGTCGTTTTCATTTAGAAGAGCTTATTGTGGCTATAAATGCATTTTTTTCATCAGTTCCAAGAAATGAATGGTTTGAGGCATTTAATTTGTGAAACATTCGTCTACAAAAGTGCACTGATGCTGGAGGAGACTACTTTGAACACTCCTAAAATTTTTTAAGTGTAGCTTTAAAAACCTAGGTGCATCTCAAAAATTTCAGAATGATCCTCGTACAAAACCGCTTTACATCTTCTCATTAACTTCTCTAGCATCGTTACATCTCTCTTCGCTTTGTTTTCAACAGATTCAGTGAGTTGTCACTCACATCAAACAAAACTATACAAAATAAGTAAAGTTCTTACCTTAGATGGCGCAACAAATACAATCGATAATATTAACTCCAAAATATACTTTCGATGCAATCGAGACATTCAAAATATAATATAACCGATTTTTACTATCCATAGTAAAAAAAAAAATAATATTAGCAATTTTTCGACATCGATAGAGAATAGATATTTCTGCAGAATTGCAGCAAGAATAAAATATGGGTACTATCTATTCATAATGCCATTTCAGTCTCTGTAAAAGGGAAATTTTGCATTGAATGCTGAAACTTCCACTGGCCACCAACAAAAGTATGATGGACCTTAAGAGGTTCGTTATACTTTTCAGCAAAATATTCAAGTCTTCGCAATTCACAGCTTGAGAATTACCGTTGAATGAGAATCTATAGTTACATTAAAAAATGTGCTGTATGGGGTTTTACTTGAAAATTTTCAACTCATTTTATGAGAAAATGTTTACTGTATATAATCCAAAAAGTAGATTTCAATGAGTTATATAGTTATACGGCAAAATTCCTAAGAGAACGGTTATAAAAATGTGTTCGAAAAACTATTTAAAATTAGAAAACTGTTTAAAATTACATATATTTCTTCAATTTGACTTAGTAGTCAAAAGATGATTTTTCACTTAAAATTCGTATACTAATTCTGAAAAAATACAAGAGATTGTTAAACTTGAAAAATACTAAGTAGCATAATGGCATGGGGGAGCTAACAGAGATGGTTTTTCTTCCAGTTATATGTAACAATACCAGAGTATATCCGCTGACTCACATTCTTACTTTTAAACTATTAAAATAATTAATTATTAATGATGATGAATATTCCGAGTTCACAGTATTTTAAACCCATTTAAACTTAAACTAAGATATGAAAACCAACTTCTCCCACTAAATGTGTTTTTTCTCGGATCCACCTACGACCTTAAGAATGACAAAGTAATTATTAACATTAGTTACATAACTCCAGCTGCATTAATTTAACAGAGACAATTCAGACCTTGAATTGTCTCTTACAGATGAGTTCTTTTTGGAGTCAATGCTATATATCAGCATCATAACTATCTTCAATGAGCCTCACGATTTTAAATATTTTGGGCCCATCGAGTACTTTATAGTGAGGTTATGTTAAAGAATATTTACAGAAAATGAATTGACGGGAGCTTTATAACTCATACGGAATTATGAGCAGTAAAGCATTTTGTACACATAAAAAATTAATCTTATTGAAACGTTTTTGTGTAGGGAGAATTATTAAAAATGGGCTAAGTTTGATTTTTAAAAAGACTTAAAAAAGGTTCAAAAAAATACCCAATCCATGAAAAAACATTTAACTAATGAAAATTTTATAGCCAAAAGGTTTATGCGAACAGAATATTTTTTCAATCATTTAACGTTTTTTTTTTATTAAGGAATCTTGTACTTCTCAATGGTACTTCGTTTTTTTTTTCAATTCATACTATTAGCTCGCACTGTCTATTTGTTTATTTATTTATATATTTGTATATTTATTTATTTATCTGGGTGGAATTTTCAATCGTTCATAAAATATATTTAAAAGCGCTGAGTTGAGCTGAAATTTTATATACAGGATCATTTTGGATGACAATACAATAATTTAACTATAATTAATAAAAATTAATTGATTAAAACTAATTATTTAAAGAATTAAAAATACAGCCACGTTGGCGACTTAGCGACCCTTTTGGCGACTTGTGTCAAAACTTGAAAAGGTTTTTTTCTCACGCGTTAAAGCATTCAGTTGGACTGAAATTAAAAGGACAATACAATATTTTAATGATAATTAAAAAAACTAATGACCACTTAATATTGGTATTCCATCCTATGTATATACATATTTATATTAATTGTAACTATTTAATAAAAAGTAGCTAAAATAAAATGTTTCGTTGTTGATCTAAGTAGGAATTGACTTAAAAGCTATTTTTTATAGTACTTGTTAATCAGTGTTTTACATTCAGAATGCTACCTAATAGCTTAATTTTTACGTGAAACCAGAAAAAAAATTGTGTGTTTAAAAAGAAAAGTAACATTATATAATTCATTTATCCCCTGTTCTAGTAATGGTTCATTTCTAAAGCTCCAACGTCATTTTTGCCTTCCCCCCCCCACAAATTATATGTTTAAATTTAAAATAACACCTTTGTTTAAAATTTGGAATATCAAAAAGAAATTTTTTTAAAAAAATAGTAAAAAGATTCAATTACTAATGAGAAATAGTTATTAAAAGTTATAAAACACTTTTGGTAACAATACACACACACACACACAAATGCACATTAAAAATCCTTATGAAATGTGCAGTACAAACATTATGATGGGCGAATATAGCCGCGGTTGGAAAATAACAAGTAAACTTTCCTTTGAATACTTTTTAAAATAGCAATATATAGGCATATTTACTAAATATATAGATCCCATGCCCCCCTGGGTTTTACTTTTTTTCTTTTTACAGAATTTGTGAAAATTCTTACTAATATTTTAAACGCGAAAGTTTGTATGGATGTTTGTTATTCTTTCACGGAAAAGCAACAGAATGGATTTCAATGAAATTTTTCAGTAATATAACTTATACATCAGAATAACACATAGGTTATAATTTATAAAGATATCGTGTGAAGTTTCAAAAATATAACGATAATTGTCAAGAAAGTAAGAAAAAAATCTACCGTCTGCAAAGAAAGCCCGCGACAGCATATATCTCTTTTTTTATGTGAAGCGAAACTTTACCTGTTTGTTTTGTCTACGCCATGCCTCAGTGCGTGCTCGCTTTTAATTTATTCCTTTGATCAGTGTAATCACTATTTTTTTTCTTTCATAATAAAACTATATTTCGAAGGGAGGTGGTGGCAAGATATTGACATAAAATAAATACAACAGAAAGTAATATCAACGTATTACACTTCCAGATATAAATTATTTACACTATTTTAAGCGTTCATTACACAAAATTTGTAACAATGTGTTATTTTTGCTGAGCAGAGATCAGCTTAGGAAGGTGTTTTCAAAAATCGACCGACAAGAGGGTTACGGGGAGTTATAAATAAATAAAAATCTCTTTAATCAGCTATTAGATCAACAGACTTAAAATTAAACAAATATGTTGTTGTTTTTTATGTTCAGCTGAGATATGCAAAAAACTCTTTTTTCTTTAATTTGCAATTCACTTAAAATTAACTCATTAAAAACTTCTTTATCCTTCAATCTGTATTGTTTAATTTTTCAGTTCACCCGTGCAAAGAACGGATATACCAGCTAGTAATTTTTAAAAATGCGATTATTCAAGTTTTTTTAATGCTATTATCACAAATGATGTCAAAAGCACATCCTATCAGTTGGACAAAGTTTTCCACTTAAATAATTTTCACTTGTCTAGTTCAAGAAGCAATCTTCATTTCACATTGTAAAGGTTCTTTTTTAAAGGTCGCTGATATATTCCTGAGTGTTTCATGTCACGGTGACGGATGAATTCGCGGAACTAAAGGCTTCAAATCACAACCCTGATTTCTGGCCTCTTTTCCCTCTCTCATACACATGTCGTTGAAACTAACCGACAGCTTCCGTTCGACATATTGCCACCGGAAGGCCTCTCCAGACGCTTTCACTACTCCATTTTGTAGCTAAAGAGTGAATTTCTCAAGTAAATCGAGGCATTATAAATCACATTAAATCTTCCAAAATTGCAGATAACATTAAAATCATCTAATGAATAGAGTTTTAAGTGATAGAGATATGTTGATAATTTCACACTGAACGGGTATTTTATTACTTATTAAGGTATCCGACTAATTGCGACAACTTTTTTTTAAAAAAGTAAAGATATGTAGATTTTTTTTTGTGGTTTTTAGATTTATTTAGTACATTTCAAGAAAAAAAAAAGGTAAAAATTAAGAGAAAAATAAATTTTTACTACTAAAATGGGAAATAATGGGTAAAAATTGACAAAAAATTACATAAACGGGCCCCTCTTTGTACAAATAGTAGATGAACCAATTCTCACTTTTTCAAGTTTGATGTTTCACTTTGCTATTCCTTTTTGAAAGGACCTTCAGGATAAGAGATATTTAAATTTTTACAAAAACTATAACATTTTATCTTAGTTATTATATGAAATTGCTTCAAAAAACAGTAATTATATTCACATAAAGAAGTGTAAAATTTGTAATAAAACAGTGATTGATAAATCTGAAGGTTAAAACACTTCTACTGTTATACAGAGCATACACGAAAATTTTTAGCAAATTATTTTAAAAACTTTTTGAACAATCGCTGTCCCGTTTGAGCTTTTAGAAAAAAAACCACATTTCGAGTAAAACGCATTTTAAAGTTTGACATGTTATGTAAAGTTATGGCATCTGCTTTTACTAAAACATTTGTAGTTTTTGTTCTAGTGAATGGGAAATAAAAAACTTGGTATTTTTATAAAGCTAACAAGATGGCCTATAAAATAAAATCACAAAAAAAAAAATTGTTAATTTTTTAAGAAAATCATAATTTAGGGTAGTCGGATACCTTAAATGAAAATAATCTTGAGATTTTTTTTATAATAATATGTAGTTAGACTGCTGAAGTGAGAGAATTCTGTATTCCAATTGTCCAATATAATTATCATAGAATCTCATGTATAACGTGCACTTATAACACAAAAAATAAGATCGAAATTTACGGGTGTGTGTTATACGCCGGGTATAAAAATGATAGTTTTAAAAATAAAGAAAAGATCAGCATAAAAGAAATAAGATTTTTATATGTTTTTAAATACTGTTTATTTAAAAGAAATGAGAAATACCTTATGAATTTTCATTGTTAGATAACATAAAAAAATCGTCATGTTTACATCTTCATATTACATCCCCATTACATCTTCAAGCACATCATCGAATTTTGTTTAATCTTCACCATCACTGTTACTCTGATCCATAAATACATAATCATCAACCGTAATAGTCATCTAGGCTGTTACAATAACTAAATTTTTTTTAATGACTTTTGAATTATCTTAGGTTTTATTTCATTCCAAGCTTCAATTAAATAATAATAAATATTCATAGCCTATTTCTAGACTTCAAAAACTATAAGGATTCTTCGTAAGCAGGTTACATGTTATACGGCGAATATACCTAAAACTTAAAAATTGTAGTTTGAAAGTATAAGTGTGGGTTATACATGGTGCACCTGTACTTTGAATAAGAGTCAAATATTAAAACCTCAACAGTTGATCAGAAAAAATCCTATTACAATTTTTTTTATCTAACATAAAAATTAAAAAAGTGTACGTGTGTGTGTGTAAAACTTTCTAAAAAATCAAGTATTTATCAATTGATTTACTGTTTTGTTTTATATATAATCAGGACTCCAAAAATAACTAAAATCACAGTCAAATTATTCGAAATTCAAAAAGACAGCTGTAAAGCCGCCATTTTATCGTGAGGTCTTTATATTTCTAATGTAGCTTGAAACTATCTTTTTTTTAAGTATGTTATGGGTTCAATACTGTTGAAAAGTACCAGCGATCAATGGAGCTATTCACATATTTAGATTGAAAAAAAATTGAAAAACAATAATTTAAAATAGACGATTATTAAAGAAGTGGAAATATTGCTTAGATATATTTCAGCTGACGAAGATAATTTGTTCTAAAATCGATATTTTTTACCCAGACGATTTTTAATAGGATAAATATTTAATAAAAACTTTAAATTTAGTGATTTATATTCGCAGTTTATTATTTTTTTCGCCCATTGTCGGATATTTTATTAATATATTTACTTAATAAATATATTTTTTTATATAATGTCTCATGTATTTTACATTTTTTATCTTTGATTAATATAAAAGAATATGATTGCAAAACTGAATCTTTTTCCGAGTAGGAAAATTATTCTATGATACCGTTCTAACTTAACTATTATATAAGAGAGCATCCCGTTTTACTAAATTTCCAATTTTTCTTTAATAACTTTTTTCCATTTCACAATGTCAAATAAATTTGTTACTTTAAATTTCAAAAAGAAAACTGTGCTTTCATAAAAAAATTTCTAAATTATAACACGTCAAATACAACAAAATGTTATATGCGTCATATCCCCGTGAATGTATTAATATTAGGAGTTATTTTTATCTAGAAAAAGTATTGTGTGCGAATACTATCTAGTTCCTTAATTTTAAATGAAGACAACCTCCTTGGAAGATTCATAAAAACCATAATAGAAACGATTGTAATACATCTTTAATTATTAAACTGAAATACAAAAGGCAAATCAAGATTGTAGCTGTTATTCTTTTTGAAATAAAAAATAATAATTCTAAAAATGTGAAGTAATGCTAGTCGATTAGAAAAATCATATCACAATCACAGTGTTCGAATTGAATCTCAAATCGTTTGGTGCCAGTATTTAATGAGCTTCTTTTTTATTTTATTCTAACTAAATTCGTTATTTATACAGTATTTTAATATCATAGTATCGATTCATATAAATTTATAATTTTAGCTCACTTTTTTAATATTACTCTGGATATCTAAAATAGCTTTACCACATTTTCCTGTAAATTATCAGTGATATAAATAATGAAAGCGAAAAGAAAAAGAAAAAACACATAATACGTTCCTCTGTCAAAAAAAAAAAAACAGAAAAGTATTTCATAATTGTGTGTTTTGGTCGTTCTGTGATGCGAGACAAATTAATAGAATAACGAGCACACACACAGAGCTATATTTCTCTTCCATTTTTTTCATAGAAAATTCTTAATTCTGGGGAATCTAATTTTCAGACTTCTGCAATCATTGTGGGAAGTACGAAAACCTTTTCAAAATCAATACATAGAATTCTATCATAACTTTACTGAAAAAAAAAACAGTAAAAAATTTGGATCAAAACTTAACATATTTCTTTTAAATACAGGACTTCAAAAAAAAAATTATATTCCCATGAAAATTAGAAGACACATGATTATATTCAGAATATATAGCTGACTGCAAATTAAAATAAATTTAATTTTGTAATGAATGACTAAATAAACTTTAGAACGAGTTAATTTTATACGTTTTGAAAATGATCCAATGTTACATTGCAAAAAAAGAACAGGTAAAAAGAAATGTTATTGAATTCCTAACAATAATTCTTCTGAAGTACTATTCTTGTTAAATGTTATTTAGCATACCAGTGCATGAAATAACAACAAAAAAGGGCATAAAGACCAATTAAATGAATTCTTTAGCGCTTTAAGTGGACACAGTACGATTCAATTGACAAAAATCGATGAAAAATTCAAATAAATTCTTTTTGACCTGAATTATTCAAAAAATAATTTTCTCTAATCTCACAGTTTATCTTCATTTAAAATGTGTGTGCTAAGGCTTATTTTTCTATTGTGTCAAATTATTTGATATATTTTTCCATCTATTGTTATTAGTTTATGTAACAAAAGTTGGTATGTATTTTTTGAATCAAAAAAAATATTTATTTTTTTAAAAAATTGTTGAATATTTAGAATTTATACATTTTTTAAAAAAAAAAATTTTTTCAATAAAGGGCCCTTCAAAAAAAAAAAGAAAAAAATTTTTTTCGAAAAATACCAATTTTAAAATTTTTTTTTTAAAAAAATTTTTAGAAAAATTCCTTTTTCCCAAAAAACTTTTGAAAAATTTTTTTCCAAAAAAATTTTTTTTTCACCTTTTTTTTTTTGTCCTTTCCCCCGGCTCCAAAATTCCAAGGGGGGCTTTAAAAAAATTTTTTTAATTTTTCCAAAACTTCACTTTGGGGGGGCCAACTTCATCATTTGGGGCCAAAAAAAGTTTTAGAAGGGGTTTGGAAAAAAAAAACCCAAAAAAAAATTTTATTAAATTTTGGGCCCCCCTTTTCTTTTTTTTTTGTTTTCCGTTTTTTTCTTTTATAAACCTTTAAATTAAAAGTAAAAACCCGTTTCCCTTTCCCTTTGGGTTTTCTCAATTAAAAAAATTTTTTTAAAATTTTTCCCTAAAAAATTTGGGGCCCCCCCTTTTGGGTTTTTTTTTTTCCTTTTTAAAAACCAAAAAAATTTTGGTTTTGATTTTTTAAATTCCAAAAAATTTTTTTAAAAAAAAACTTTTTCCCTTTTAAAATTTTGAAAAACCTTTAAACAAATTAGCCCGGGAAAAAACAGGGCCCTTTTAAAGGGGAAAACCCAAAATTTTGGCCCCCTGAAAGTCCGGGTTTTGGGGAAAATTTGTTTCATGGGGTTTGGGGGAAATTGGGTTATAAATAGCAAACTCAGTGGGCACAAAAGGGGGGGCCCCGGGTCCGGCCCCCATAATTTTTTTTTTAATTTGATTATAATCCTATGTATATGGAAAGTAAAATTTAATAAAAGAAATTGTTATTAAAAAATTTAATTTTATTTAAATTTAAAGAATTTTACTGAATTTTTTTTCTGTTTTGCCCCCCCAAAAAGACAAAATTTAAAAAAAATATGTTATAGTGTATTGGAGCTTTAAAAAATTGGCCTTTAACCCCGGGGTTCCCCCCCGAAAAAAAACCCCTGTGTCCCGATGTACTTGAACTTTAGCCTCCCCCAAAACACTCAATTTTTCAAAACAAACTTTTGTTACCCCTTTTTGTAAAAAAAAAATTTTATTCCCCAGCCCCAAAAACTCTATTCAAAAAGGGCCCCACAAAGTTTTTGGGAACCCTGATTTTTTAAAATTTCGATTAAAAAAAATTTTTTTGTAATTTTTGTTTTCTTAGATTAGAAAAAAATTAAAAAAATTTTTAACAAAAATTTTTAAAAAATTTTTTTTACAAATTTTTTGGTTTCCCTTTTTTCAAAAATTTTTTTGGAAAAAAGCTTTCCCTTTTAAAAAATTTGGCCCCGTATATAGCCCCCAGACCCCTTGAGTGTTCAACCAGAATTTTTTTTTTTAAAATTTAAGTAGAAGTGGGTTTTATCCCTTTTTATTACAACAGAGGGGGGGTTTAAAAAAAACCCCTTTAAATTTCCCAAAGGGGGGTAAATTTGAAAAAAAATTTTATTTTTTTTAAAACCAAATTGGGGCTTCTTGTAGAGAAGGGCTAAACTATAACAGGCAAAATATTTTATAATAGAAGCATTTTTCCCCAAAAAAGAACATTTTGAAAAAAATTATTCTTTTAATTTTTTTTCCAAAAAAATTTTATTTAAATAAATTTTTTTTTTTCAAAAAGTTTCCCAAAAAAAATTTTTGGGGTATTCTTTAAACTTTTTTATTACCAAATATTAGAAAAATATCCATTTATGCCCTTTTTAAAATCACGGTTCCGAACGTAGTCGGAAAACCTTTTAAAAGACTTTTTCCCCCTTTTTTCCTTTAAAATTCAACCCCTTTTGGGAAAATTTAATTTCCCAAAAAATTTTTTTTAATTATTTTTTTCCCATTTCTATCACAGAACATCTTTTTTTACTTAAAGATTCCCCAATTTCAAAAAAAACATTTTTCCCCATAGAACCGCAACCAGCAATTTTTCCCTTTTGGGGGCCCAAAAAATGAAAGCCCGTAAAAAATTTTGCTTTAAAAAATTACGAAGGGTTTTCCTGAGATAACTTTTAAAGAAAATACAGGGCCCCCAAATAATTTTAGATGCAAAAATAGGATTTCGTAACCATGTCTACCGAGAACTGTGCTTTGGGAACACATTTATGCATTGAGGGGTTTGGGCCCTTTCGGGGAAGAGTTGCTGGTTGGGCAGTCCAAATCCCGGAATGCTTCTCTGCGGTCGAAAAAGAAGATATGCGTTGTCCGGGGGGAAAAAGGTTTCAACCCCTTTCTGAAGAAACCCCGTCATCAAAACCGGGGCCCTTTCCCGCAGAGGAACCTTGTCAGAAATATGACGTCAGGGAGAGCCTGTCACTCGCCACAAGGATCATTGACCACGGGCGGTATGCAGCCGGAAAAGCTCATTCCACTTATCGCTCCTCACCCTTCTCTGCGAGCGAGGGAAATGACTTCCTTTCTTCTCTCTTCCTTTTGCATCATAAATCTTCAGTCAAATGGAAGATTGTTCTGTCGTTTGGTCAATACTTCTTTTTTAAAGATCTCTGCGATTGCTTCCAGACACTTGGACACTGTTTTTCTTTTTAAAACTGCTCCAAAATTAACCTTTTCCTGCTGCGCGGTCTCATAAACTCTACAACCTGCATCCATTACCATTATTTTGATAATTCCTTATTTATTCAGGAGTGGGAGAATATGTCTATAAATGTCTCTCACTCAATGTTTATTAACGAATACGAGGACTGTTGGTGACGGACCTCGTAATTTTGAACCATGGTCAAGTGACGAGGATAACACCTGAGATCTCTTCGAACTACCACAACGCGACAGCGGGAGGACATTAAGTCTCGACAGATTTAACATGCATTAGCCTCTGTATACGGCGAGTCTTTAGTGAGTGAGTGAATACTATTTATGTCGCACTGTTCGGCTACACGGGCTGCTGGCGACGGACCTCGTACTTTGAACCATGGTCAAGAGCGAGGGACGACACCTGAGCTCTCTTCGACAACTACAACGTGCATCGGGAGGACATTAGTCTCGACAGATTTAACATCCATTAGCCTCTGTATACGGCGAGTCTTTAGTGAGTGAGTGAATACTATTTATGTCGCACTGTTCGGCTAGACACGAGGGCTGTTGGCGACGGACCTCGTAATTTTGAACCATGGCCCAAGTGACGAGGACGCACCTGGCGCTTTTCGAACAACCACAACGTGACAGCGGGAGGACATTAAGTCTCGACAGATTTAACATCCATTAGCCTCTGTATACGGCGAGTCTTTAGTGAGTGAGTGAATACTATTTATGTCGCACTGTTCGGCTACACGAGGGCTGTTGGCGACGGACCTCGTAATTTTGAACCATGGTCAAGTGACGAGGACGACACCTGAGCTCTCTTCGAACAACCACAACGCGACAGCGGGAGGACATTAAGTCTCGACAGATTTAACATGCATTAGCCTTTGTATACGGCAAGTCTTTAGTGAGTGAGTGAATATTTATGTCGCACTGTTCGGCTACAAGAAGGTTGTTGGCGACGGACCACGTAATTTTGAACCATGGTCAAGTGACGAGGATGACACCTGAGCTCTCTTCGAACAACCACAACGCGACAGCGGGAGGACATTAAGTCTCGACAGATTTAACATGCATTAGCCTCTGTATACGGCGAGTCTTTAGTGAGTGAGTTAATATTTATGTCGCATTGTTCGGCTACACGAGGGCTGTTGGCGACGGACCTCGTAATTTTGAACCATGGTCAAGTGACGAGGACGACACCTGAGCTGGCACCCCTCTCCTAACTACACGGCGAGTCTTTAATGGCACTAGAATAGCTGGGGTAGCTTAGTGTTTTTGGTCACGAGCTCGCGGCCGGAGTGACACGGGTTCAAGTCCTGGTGACACTGAATACCCAGTGTGTAGTGGGGTCGATGCACGTTACATATGTCGAGGTTCCATGTCTTCACGTTGGTGAGGTGTGGTAGTCAGGATAGGAGGTGCCAGTTCAGGTGTCATCCTTATCACTTGACCGAGGTTCGTGGCCAAAAGCCCTCGTGTTGCTTAAAAAAACGACGTTAGAATGTCTCTCATTTTCAGTGGTACTAGGCTCGAACTCGTGACACGTCGGGCACAAGCCCGTGACTATTACCACAAGGCTACCGCAGCTTTATTTATTCAGGAAGTAAAATAGTGAAATAAAATTGGCATATTAAAAGAATCGATTTAGTTGTATTTGTGAAACAGAATATAATGCAATTTATCTGATACTTGATGACATTTAACAACTAAAATTTTACGCATACTGTATTTTAGACCACACTAAGGCAGTTGTCGGCGAAATCCCTCCACAGTAGTTTAATATAATGCCGTGCAGTTCAGTGGCATAGCTAAGTATCCAAAGGCCCTGGTGCAAAAAAAAAAGTGAGGGTCCTATTTTGGTTGGGCTTTATCAAGTAAAATAAAAATATATTAGTATTTTAATTATACAAAGCTTCTTTAACATTAGCCCTTTATTGTGCTCTGCAGAACATAGAAAAGCAAAGCAACATACTAGTTGCATGTATGTGGATGAGTTTTCTTGTGTGACTTTAGTAATTACCCAGGTTCGATTTGACACATGATAGACGGAAAATGATATGAAAAATATGCATGAATAGGCATTGCAACACCGTTATACCGGGATACCGAATACCGGTATTTTGAGCCATTTGTACAATTTTGTAATACCGGTATTCACAAGTTTAAATACCGCTTTTTCGGTATTTACTAGAAATTTTTAAAATTGTTTCCACTATATGTTCAAGGATCGCCAACATAGCAAAATAGTATACGTTTTTGTTTTTATGTCTCCCTAACGGGTGAAATTATTTAGACTGTGAATACAAAATTGCATCGTACAATCAAGAGAAGTGATAAAATATGTGAATCATCCAAGGAGGTGGGCCAAAACTATCCTATTGCAGCTCAGAGCGATGCTGCACACACGCAGGATTCGCAGTGAGATATTCGTATCTGTGAAAACAAGGTTGTAGTTGTGAAGAAAGTGCGTAATGTTTCGATTTTTTTTAAACTGGTGAGTTTGTTATTCACGTTGTATTTGCATATCACTCTTTAGGGTTCAAAATATTTTTTTTTCAGATTTATTATATATATAATCATAAATAATAATCCATAATAATGAATAAGAATAACTTTTAAAAACATAAGAAACCAGTTGAGTCAGAATACTTCGGTTTGGTTTCATTATTTATATGATGAAGACCACAGACTGAATAGTGATATTTACACTTTTTTTGTGATTTAAATAAATAAGATGTTCCTTTACTTCTTTGTGATTCTTTATATACTGCTATAATATAAAAGTTACACAGTATTTTTTGTAATATTTACACTCTGTAATGAAACTGGCAAATAAAACAAAGAAACACCTCTATTTTCCTTCTTTTCCTAAAATTTCTACTATCGGTATTAAGACCTTAGAAATACCGAATACCGGTATTGAAATTTTTGTCCGGTATTGCAATCCCTATGTATGAACAAGAAAATATAATACAATATTATAATTTTTAAAAAAAAAGAAACACTCCTGCCAAAAAACAGAGGAGGTGGGGGTGCAAAATTACATCATTCCATTGCAGATACGAGTAGATTGCGAAATACTGAAACAGGAAAATAGCTTATTATGAATCATATCGTTATTAAAAATAAAATGACCAAGAAGAAATAACTTCCTGTGTAGGTTTTTTAAGATGTATGGTAAGATTTTTCATGGAACCACATTTATTTTCGAGCAACACTTTACAAATAAAGGAATGAATTTTGGAGAATTCTCTATAATCTCGAAATTACCTTCAACTGAGCTGCCCTGATTGCAGTTATGTTGCAGCCTTTTATATTTATGTCTTGAATGTGGGAGAAATTATTTCAAGTTCGGCTTGCCTGCTGGTAGAGTCCGAGGGCACCGGTGCCCGACACCGCCTATCCCATTGGTAGCTACGCCACTGGAGCAGTTTTTAAGCCAACAAAATGAATATGCTCTTATTACACCCCTCAAAGAAGAAATTCTTAAAATATATATGGATTCAATAATCGAGTATTTGAAGCCAGTTGTCTGAGTGGTAGCGTATCGTCCTCCACGCCACAAATCCGGGGCTCAAACCCCGGGCTGGACAAGGTCGATTCAGCCTTTCATCCCATCATTGGGTCGATAAATGAGAACCAAAATTGTTGGGAATTAAACACTGGGAATTTCGCGTCAGACTGAACACCTGCCCAAAACATGTGCTCATGCACCTCAGTGCCCAAGGTCATGAAAATTGAGACGGGCACAGTAGACCTTGGCCCTTTATGGGGTGTCATGCCACTGAGTTAAGGAAAGTTTAATTGAGAAGTTATTTTTGCCTAATATATTTGTTATATATACCCCATCTGTTTAACTATAAAATTGGGATTAAAGTAACATTTATTAAACTTTAAAAAATGTTTTATGTATTTCTTTTTGTAAATGAATTCATATTCTAAGTACTATTTTGAATCAGCGTTGTTCTGGAGCAAGGGTGTCAAAATTAAAGACTAATTTGGGGACCAAACAAACAAGGTTTAATTTTAGGGGGCCACAAAAAAAATATCAATATTTATAGACACGTAGGTTTATTTCGAATAATACTTTATAATAAACACAAATAAAAGAACAACAAAATTTAATTTTTGCATCCTGACATTTAACATCTCTTCTCTGCTACTATCTTTCGCGTTTCAGGAGAAATTTTGTACGAGTGATTACTTTCAGAACTGTCCCAAGGTGAGCGTCATTAGTACTGCTTCTAACACAGGAGACTTTTTCCTTTCATTACTGAAAATAACTGATCGCACCGATAAGTACTTCCAAACATAGAAATGCGAATTTTCGTGTATTTTCAAACGTGATTGTTAATTTTTTGAAAAAAAATTCAGGTACACCTTCTCAGTGGCATAACAAAGAATATTAAGGCATCCCTGCAAAGCCAGGTCTTGGGCCCAAAGCCGGATCTTACAAAGAGTACGTACTTGGTATCACTCAGGCTTTGGTCCCCTATAATCCTGACCCCCACCTCGCTGCGGGGGTGTACGTGACCCATTGCGCCTACTTCAACGAATTTTGCCTTCAAATTTGAGTAGCACTGAATCTCGATCACCTCAATTTGCATATGGCTGGGAACTAAGTCTATATTTATTGAGAAAATCGAAGAAAAACAAAATTTGTCTTCCAAAGAATTAAAATTTGTAAATCTTGTTTCAAATTCAGTTCTAAGATTTGAAGTTTTTTCTGCATATTTCTGAAGCGATGCAGTATCATCTAAACTTTGATTTGTTTATGTTGCACATCGGGAAGTGCGTTAAATCTTCGCTTTTCAATTGCTTTTCTGAAAGTTATATATTATTGTGTTTCAATATATTAGACGGGCCACAGAAATGTTCGTTGCGGGTCACATGCAGCCCACGGGCCGTGAATATGACACCCCTGCTCTGGAGGTACTGGAAGAATATTGGCTATGAATCTAATGATAATTGAATTGGTATTTGTTCCTCCTAATAACCGTACCATATTACATAAGGATTCGGAGTTTTATTTCTATTGAAGAGCAATAAATGGAAATAATTCCTATTCACTTGCCCAAGGTCAAAATTACTAGGTCTGTCACCAACAGCCCTCTTATTGCGCTTAAATGTGGAGTTAATAAAGCAAACAATAGACTTCATTACATCTCAAAAGAGTCACTTGGTGGAAGAGACCCGAATTTACGATTCTATTTGAACATTGTTGTTCTCGCCGTTACTAAAAACACTTCTTAAGAAAAAAATGTATTTTAATATTCGGCATAGCAGCATTTTATAACAGCGATACTCAACCTACGGCCCACCGAGCCTTTTTAAGTGGCTCGGTCATGGTCCATTGCTCTGAGAAATTTACTTATTTAAGGTATCCGACTACGTTCGGAACCGTGATTTTAAAAAAGCGCATAAATGGATAATTTTCATGATATTTAGTGTCTCTTATATTAGAAGATATGTATAAAATTGTTTTAAGAACATTTTGACAAAACATTTTGACATTTTGACAAAATTGTTTTAAGAACAGTTTGACATTTGACAACATTTTGACAAGAACATTTTTACAATATTTCGGCAAAAAATTAACTTAGAATAACCTTTTTTCAAAATGTTCTCCTTTTGTGAAAAATGCTTCTATTATAATAATATTTTGCCTGTATATAGCTCAGAACTCTGTAAAGAGGCTCGACTATGATTTTTGAAAAATTCACATTATTTTCAGTTACAACCCATTGAAATAATTATCGACATTTTTTTCTTAAAATTTCTCCCTTATGCTGTCGTAGTAAGACATGGATAAACCCACTTCTATTTCAAAAATTCTAGTTGAGCCTCTGTACAGAGATCTGAGTTGTATACAGGCAAAATATTATTATAATAGAAGCATTTTTTACAAAAGGAGAACATTTTGAAAAAAAGGTTATTCTAAGTTATTTTTTTGCCGAAACATTGTTTTTAAATAATTTTTTTGTCAAAATGTGCTTAAAATAATTTTATACATGTATTCTAATGTAAGTGACACTAAATATCATAAATATTATCCACTTATACGCTTTTGCAAAATCACGGTTCCGAATGTAGTCGGATACCTTAAGAACATTGTACTAAAAATTTGGTGGGAAATTCTTTGTCAAGAAATCAAATATTATCAACTTTGCTTTTTGCTGTCGGTGTCATACGGGTACGAATTGATATTCCTTTTCTATTTGTAACGGTTACGGTTAGTGATAGCAGACAATAGTGGAGTAGTAACAATTTTATGGGTGGAACTAATTTTTAACCATCTTTCATATCTTGCAAGCGAAAAATATTAAAAAAAAATTGTTTCAAGACGATTAGGAGGTTAACTATTTTGTTGTAAAAAATAAACATGGATCAGTAATTGTTTGATTTGTCAAGAAAGTGCCGTATTTAAAAAATACCAATAAACAGGAATCATTGAATGATGTTTTTGCACGAAGATCTCTTTCAAGAGTTTTGTTATATTATTGGTAATCATATGAAACCTTTTATTGATGCAGAAATTGTGAAGGAGTATTTGTTAAATGCTTCTAATTTAGTGTTATTGACAAAAATTAAAAAGTATAAAAAATAATAATGAAGAAAAGCCAAACAGGATTTATAATATTTCGATCAATTTTCCACATTTTGAATTTCCAATGTTATCTTGGTCTTAAAGCATTTCTCCCCCTCCCTCCCCCATTTATCCTCATGTTGCGGCCCGCGTGCAATAAACTTGCATATATATGCGGCCCAGCAGAAAAAAACGTTGAGTATCCCTGTTTTATAACTTAGCTATTTCAAAATTCTTTTATATGAATATTTTTACTTCTCTACTTCCACATTGCTCATCTTTCCCACCTAAGGGCTCATTTTTTTTACTTTTGAATTTCAATGGGAAAAAAAGCAATTATACTGATGGCAAAATGATGAAATTGATAATTAATTGTCAATATGAATAAAAAGCTTTAAACGAATGAAGATTAGAGAAGAGGAAGGATTAGTTAAAATGTAATTGTTCACAACAAATTAAATTCTATTGGCAAGAAATGACATAAAAAACTTCATGAAAGCATTGCTTTTTTAATCTGTATGGGCTGATCCTAAAAAAGAATATTCGTTAGAAATCAAAACCACTAGTATCTTGACAGTGGCGGAACGAAGAGTATTAGTAGCCCCACACTGCAAAGTCAGATTTTGAACCCCGAGCCCAAATACATACTTGGCATTAGTTAGGCTTTGAGTCTCCTAGACCCCCCTCCCAACGATATGCAGGGGTGTACGTTACGCCAAAGTATCTTGAGAATCTTATGAGTGCTATTAAATCTTTTACTATTTTTATTATTTTTTTTCACTGTAATTGAAACTAAATATAATACGTTTTCATTTTTCTTGTTTTTGTTGTGTTAAATATAGCTAATAATTTAAGCAGATCTTTTGATAATTTTTAAGCGGATATGTAACTATATATGTATTATCATAGAACATAATACTTCTAAAAAACTGTGCTCAATGAAAAAATTTTAAAATTTAAATTTTTCTGCAAATAAAACAAATATTAATTTGACTTCACACATGAATTTCGTAACCAGCTATCTTAATGTATAGTTAATTGTAATTGAAGTATCATTACAAAAGAACTGTCCTAGTAAAGTGTTGTGAATGGTAAAGGCCTAAGATCTGAAGCTGAACTTAAGGCAGGAATTGGCTGACCTTCGAAATAAATTCAAAATTTGCAGTAAAAATGACTCTTCATCAACAGGAGAATTTCTTTTCTTCATAAACTATCGAAAAAATAAATTTGCCATTATCTGATCTATCAAAATAAATGATTGATTGAATATTAACGTCGCACTGTTCAGCTACACGAGGGCTTTTGGCAACAGACCACGTAATTTTGAACCATGGTCAAGTGACGTGGACGACACCTAAGTTGACACCCCCTCTCCTAACTACCACACCACACGAGGACGTTTCAGCTCTCGACAGATTTAACGTGCATCGCTGCTCTACACGGCGGGTCTTTAATGGTACTGGGCTCGAACTCGTGACAAGAAAGCCACGATCTGATACCTATACCACTCGGCTACCGCGGCCACTCTATCAAATTAAGGAATTGTTCGTAATAAATTGTATCCATACATGCTTTTTTGTTCATATTATTGCTCAAATATGATTCATACTTGAAATGACTTCCTTATTGATTGACACTTAGGCATTGTAAAATTCATTAACATTTGTGAAATTTATAAATCAAGTGTCATATATATAGTTATTAAGTTTTCTAAAATGTAATATATATAATTTTAAATGCGATCAGCAGAAGTGCCCTCAGCAACGCATTATTATATTTCAGATAAATTAATATCTCCAGTTAGTATACATTTAGTTAGTAGTTAAATTAGTTAGTATACATTTCAACTCAAAAAGTTTTTTAACCCGGGATAAGTCGCACTTTCGACAAAGTTAGTGGCAGCGTGGGGTGTCGGTGTCACCCCAATCCATTATTTATAATTATTTTTATTGCACACGATAAAAATCGTAATTCTAGTGAATAATTTAACTAAGAGAAAGTGTACTTACCTACTTTTAAGGACTTTTCAATTTTTCTTTGATAATTTGAGAAAAAATCCAATCAAACAGAACTAAAATGTTTCTATTATTCATGACTTTAATAAAGGACACAAATCGCAGACACTTTTCGCTAACATAACGGGAATGATATTTGCAGAGAAAACTCTCGTGGTTTTTTCAATTAGTGGTATTGTTCTTTGATCGACAAATAGCAGATTGAACTTTTTTTTGCCTGTGTCTTTTCAATAGGGCGCAGTGTGTCTTGTGGTACACTTGTGGCTTCATATCTTTCTTAGTGGAGTTTCTTAATTAGCATTTGTAAATTTTCCTTTCATCTCAAACGTTTCATGTCCATCGCCTTTCTCAAATTTACTTTCACTATCATGATTACTATTCATTATATCACCAGGATAGCTTGATCAGTTTCAACTTCATCCATTACATATCGTGATTGACCACTTCTTTTTCAATTCCTACTATTAGCTCGCACTGTCTATATATTTATTTATTTATATATTTGTATATTTATTTATTTATCTTGGTGGAATTTTCAATCGTTAATAAAATACATTTAAAAGCGCTGAATTGAGCTGAAATTTTATATACAGGATCATTTTGGATGACAATGCAATAATTTAATTATAATTAATAAATATTAATTGATTAAAACTAATTATTTAAAGAATTACAAATACGGCCACGTTGGAGACCCTTTTGGCGACTTGTGTCAAAACTTGAAAAGTTTTTTTTTTCTCACGTGTTAAAGCATTCAGTTGGACTGAAATTAAAAGGACAATACGATACTTTAATGATAGTTAAAAAAACTTATTACCACTTAATGTTGTGATTCTGTCCTATGAATATACATATTTATATTAATTGTAACTATTTAATAAAAAGTAGCTAAAATAAAATTTTTCGTTGTTGATCTAAATAGGAATTGAATTAAAAACTATTTTTTTTATATTACTTGTTTTATATTCTGTTCATTTACATTTATAAACCATTAAGAGTCGTACAACTCAGCAATCAAAACCACTAAATTGGTCACGGGGGGAAACGTAGCCTGTTTATAAAAAATATTTGGGAACAAAAGTGGTCGAGTGGGGAACTCACTCTCCTAAGTACCTTAAAATCGTAAAAAACGTTTGCCACTCCCAAAATAGAAGGAGATATGTGACAATTACAATTTAGTTCCCATGAAGACTAAGATGTAGGAGGATAATGAGAAAGTCATTGGTAACAAATAAAAAGTTTTCTCAGAATTAAAGATTTCATGATCCTGGGGTGACTCTGCTCCCCACGCGACCGCTCCTGGAACTTTAAGGTATCCAATTACGTTCGGAGCCGTGATTTTAAAAAAGCGCATAAATGGATAATTTTCATGATATTTAGTGTCACTTAGATTACAATACATGTATAAAATTGTTTTAAGGACATTTTGAAAAAAAAAAGTTATTTAAGTACGATATTTTGACAAAAAATGAACATAGAATAACCTTTTTCCAAAATGTTCTCCTTTTGTGAAAAATGCTTCTATTATAATAATATTTTGCCTGTATATAGCTCAGACCTCTGTACAGAGGCTCAACTACGAGTTTTGAAAAATTCACATTATTTTCAGAGTTACAACCCATTGAAACCCATCGGCGTTTTTTTCTTAAAATTTCTCCCCTCTGTTGTCGTAAAACATGGATAAACCCACTTCTAAGTTATATATTTCAAAAATTCTAGTTGAGCCTCTGAACAGAGGTCTGAGCTGAATACAGGCAAAATATTATAATCGAAGCATTTTTCACAAAAGAAGAATATTTTGAAAATGTATCATTCTATGTTCATTTTTTGTCAAAATATTGTACTTAAATAATTTTTTATTGTAATACCATTCTTAACCCAATTTTATATACATTTTCTAATCTAAGTGACGCTAAATATCATAAGTATTATCCACTTACACGCTTTTGCAAAATCACGGTTCCGAACGTAGTCGGATACCTTAAAAAAGTTTATCACCTCGGATCTGGAGGCATACTATTGTAATTTTGTATAAGCACCATGGAGCTGTCTTTTTCAATGAAATTTTTCTCTCGTGACTAAAGAAAGTTATTTTGGTACCCAAAAGCTTTATAACTCCTCGTTACCTTTATTAGAACAGTAGATGATGACAATGAAGAGAAAATGTCTCCTCATATAAGCTTTACAGTTTCCTCCATATTTAAGAGCAAATGGCTTTTAAGTATCTTAGCTAAATGTAACTCAAAATGGACAATATTTTTCCGGTTTTTTGTTGTTGATAAGTTAGCAACAAATGAAAGTAAATCTTGAATATTTTCTCCTAATTCACATTCTCGATTTAATCTCATGTAAAAATAGCCATTAAAATTTGGAAATTTAAACAAAATAGCATTGTAGTAAAATCTTGATAATAGAACATAGAGTAAACTTTAAATATAAATAGAATTCAAACAGTTTATTTTGTCAGGAATGAGAGCAATCTCCAATGAGAACATACTCTTTAAATAAGGCTTAAAAATGAAAAAAAAAATTATTTTAGTTTTGTTTTATACACACACACACTTAGTTTTATTTAAAATACATCGAATTTAAAATTCAAGTGAAAATAACAAAAGGTAATCATAAATATATGTTAATTTAAAAAAGAACGAATTTGTGAACTTTTAAATATTTAAAAAAATTACATTTAATGATATATGAGCCACAGAAAGGTGCCTCATTTTTGGACTACACATATGACAAAAATTTTTTTATCGGTACGTTTGATTATGTAGTAACTCATAATCTAGTTATTCAGTCATTGTATAAAGGGTATTGCACGCTTCATTGAAAAGAAAAGGAAGTACGGTTGAACTGTTAACTCTCATTGACAAGAATGTACGAATCAAATTATTTTATGAAGTTGTCGATGTGAAACAAATGCTTAAGGTATCCGACTACGTTCGGAACCGTGATTTTGCAAAAGCGTGTAAATGGATAATATTTATGATATTTAGTGTCACTTAGATTAGAAAATGTATATAAAATTGTTTTAAGAATAGTATTACAATAAAAAATTATTTAAGTACAATATTGTGACAAAAAATGAACATAGAATGACCCATTTTCAAAAATTTCTCCTTTGTGAAAAATGCTTCTATTATTATAATATTTCGCCTGTATATAGCTCAGGCTCAGCTAGAATTTTTGAAATTTTGAAGTGGGTTTATTCATGTTTTACGACAACAGAGGGGAGAAATTTTAAGGAAAAAAAAGGCCGATAATTATTTTAATGTGTTGTAACTCTGAAAATAATGTGAATTTTTCAAAAATCATAGTTGAGCCTCTGTACAAAAGTCTGAGCTACATATAGGCAAAATATTATTATAATAGAAATTTTTCATAAAAGGAGAACATTTTGGAAAAATGGTTATTCTGGTTAATTTTTTGCCGAAATATTGTATTTAAATAAATTTTTTTTGTCAAATTGTCCTCAAAACAATTTTATACATGTATTCTAATCTAAGTGACACTAAATATTATAAAAATTATCCATTTATGTGCCTTTTTAAAATCACGGTTCCGAATGTAGTCGGATACCTTAAGAAATCGAGATATAAAATAGCAATATTAAATTAGATATTTCAAATTTATCTGGAGCTGTTTCTTTAGTGTATATATATAACTTCCAAAACATTTACCACTCAATTCTCTCTTCATATTGAGAAAAGACTTTATAACTTCTTTATGTGATGCTAAAGGCGATCTAGGTCATTTTCGAAAGAAATTTAACGTATTTTTTGAATATGTATTTTGTAATTCTATGCAATACGCTAGAAATTAGTCTTTTTAGCTAGTTATCAATTTAATAAATGTATGCCTAAGAAACACCTCAAACAATTGCAAAGTCAAATTTTAGAGAGAAGATTGATCAGTACATCAAACTGTATTTGTGTGCATACATTTATATATACCAGCCTTTACCCACCCCCTTCACTGAGTATTTTATAGTGTTCTAAGATTATACATTGTTTTCTTTCATTGATACCTAAGTCCTAACTTTAATTTTTGGGTTATATTAAAAAACATTTTTATATCCCTAACCTTTCGATCCACAAAGAACAAACTATGAATTTCTAAAACGGAAGTATAATTATATTTTACACTCCCCCCTCATGCCTCCTTGGTAATCGATTTCTAATGAACCCATTCTTGGCATATCTCTAATCAACAAAAGAAACATGTCCACCGAATTTCAAGTCTCTAGGTATATTAGTTCTAAAGATTTCTTGATGAGTGAGTGAGGAAGTGAGTCGCTTTTCTCCTGTAGAAAGATAAACGTAGATATAGAGATAGATTGATATAGATATAGAGATAGATTGATATAGATATAGATATAGATAGATAGATATAGATATAGATATAGATATAGATATAGATATAGATAGATAGATAGATATAGATATAGATATAGATAGATAGATAGATATAGATATAGATAGATATAGATATAGATAGATAGATAGATATAGATATAGATAGATATAGATATAGATAGATAGATATAGATATAGATATAAATAAGTTCTATAAACTATATGCCAACTATTATTTTTATTTCCAGATTTTTTGAATCAGGACAAGAATAAGATCAGACAACGCAATTCAATCACGTCTTTTGCAAACTTCCCTTTAATTTTCCATATTCTTCACTGAGTCTTTTATTTTAAATGAATATGAATATTGGGGCTTGGAACACGAAAAGAGAAAACGAAAAAAAAATGAATAGCACCCTACGAGAAACTTAATTGGAAAATACCGTAAAAGCAAACCAAAATTCCTCAAAGAAGGAATTCATCATTAAAAGAAAAAGAAGTGTAGGCAGACTCCTCCACCAACAAACAAGATCAAACAAATAAAACGAAAACATCCAACAAACAACTCCTCCACTTGTCTCTCAAAAGATCCCCTCTCATATCCAGACCCAAACCTTCCTTGTTTCTATGAAGATCATTACGGGCAACCTTGTCATAAACTAACAACTATACTCTCCTGAAACCCATATCCGCATTTATGACACGAAACCCTAGGAATTTCGGGACAGATCGAACCGTCGTTGACTTCAGATGAGTGGAAAAATCAATACGGGCAAGGTAAAGGAACCTTCAAAAGATGCCAGGAGAACCGGGCTCTTATGAGCTTACTCCCACCTTAAGTAGACGCAGAACAACTTTTTTGCAGCGTGTCTGTAAGCAGCATCATTATCTGAGATTAACATTTCGGTATAAATGACTTTGAAATATTATCGGCTTACCAAACATTACTGGGAATTTATAACTGGTCCCCGTGGAAATCCAGAATGGGCTTGGGGAGGATTTATGCGACGAGCAAATATCAAAGAGGTTTGGACCTTGGATATATTGATCGATAGTCTGCTTGTTTGAAAAGGGACGTTGTTGGTGATGACCTGGAGTTTAGGATGACATTAAAGGATGCACTTTCAATGGTAAAGAGTGACATATTTAGGGAATAATAAAGCCCGCATAGGTCTACAAAAATACGAGTAATGTAATATTTAAACCTAAATTCTTTGTTGTAAACTATGCAATCGAATATTAGTAATAAATCGATAACATGAAACTCATATTTATATCATTTTGTTAAAATACTTCGGAAGCAATTAAAGATGTAACACAGGTTATTAAAATCCGTTAAATAAAATTATTACAGTTGCTATAACTTTACCCTATTTTGACAAATGTACTAATATCTCTTCCAATTTTATTTGTTGGTGGATTTGTAGGTAAATGGCAGTATAAAAAACATCTGCGGTACATTCCGGCAAATAATCATCTTCCGTTTTGTATAGATTTTTAGATATTCTATATTTGTTTAGTTATTTTTGAATTATGTCTCGTATTTAGTTTCATTCCATACTTTAATTAGTCACTCACACACTATTTCTAGACTTCAAAAGTAAGAGTATTGCACATATACACCTAACTATTTTTTTTATACGGTCTTTTTTTACACGATTTTAAAATTGAACGGTTCATGAATTTAACATTTCTTTTACACATATTTTTTGTTCTAGCATGAATTTCAAAAAACTTTTTGGACTCGTGACCTTTGGATAAGGACGATTTTAACGAGTTAATGTCAGTTTATGAGAATAAAGAAGTCGATTGTGATAAAATCGAAGGCGAAGTTCAGCTTTTAACAGGTGATTTAATTCGCGATGGCATGAAATTTGTTTCAAGTACGTCAACGTAATCATAAGTTTTATATAACAGAATATCAAGAATTATAGAAGTAACTAGAGAAAAAATAAAAAACAGCCACTAATAACAGACTTTGTAACAACAAAAAACCCAACTATGGCTGTTAATAATGACCGAAATTCTTCATTTTAATCAAAATTGACAGTTGTGCTGGATATATCTGACATCACTGGCGTAGCTATTATAGTTCTGAGTGGGCCCCGTATCAAAACTCCTTCGGGGACCCTTTTTTGTAGAAGAAAGCCCTGTTCGTGGTACTGTAGTTACACATGTTGGGACCCCTGTAGCTTGGGGGCCCGGTATCATTGAAACGGCGGTAGCTACGCCCCTATCTGACACATCTACTGATGATAGCATTTTTGATCCAGTTCGTAATAAACGTGCACGCTGGTTATCAAGTAGCAATGAATAGTTATTAGTCAGTAGTTTTAATCCTTATTTCAATCTGAACTTTTATATGCATTGATAGGCTAAATTTTCTCTGTACACTAATTTTTTTTTGTAATAAAAATGAATTGCTTTTGTTTTATAAATATGTAACAAGGATTTTATTATTACTTTTTTTGCACGGTTTCTTGGGAAAATTTTTAAGGATTTTTCATCTCACACTTTTTTTTTTTTAAATTATGGAACATATCCATAATTTTACCATAGGTCGCTTGCATTATTTAGACGACTTTTCTTGCACGATTTTCTAAGGAACGTATCTACGTGAAAAAAAAAATTGAGTCTACCTTTCAGATTCCTTTGTAAAAAAAAAAGGGTGCGCGTTATATACAGAAAATGTACGTAAAACTTAAAACTTCAGTTTGATAATATGGGCGCATTTACGCCGGAATAAAAGCTACTTTAATTTTAGTGGATTATTTATAGTTTTAAAGAGATTACAATTTATTTTAGAGAGGTTATATTATTTTTATATTTTTCTTAGTTAAAATCTGCAAACTTGTGTATGGGAAAGTCATGTTAATTCCTCCCATTTGTATAATCAGTATCAAATTTACTTTTTTTTATTCATATAAAAACGTGCATTATATGTATATGTTACATTATTAAATCTCTGTACACATTATACAACTAATATTAAAGAACACATCACTTGGTACAGTTTTTTTAGGTTAAAAAGTGTTGTAACAATTCTAACTTAACTATCTTTTAGACAGCAGTATACTTAATCATGCCTGTTTGAAACAACATATTTTTATTTGAATATACTAGAATATATTTTTTCTGTGGTTCATTACTTCTCATCTTATATTGAAAGATAAATTTTTCAAAAGGGGAGACAGTATGATTAAAAACGACCCACTCATTGACAAAAATTAGCGTACCGAAAATTTTAAAATGAAATAAAATTTTTTACATGTTACTTTTTAAAATTTAAGTAAATGATTACCAAAAAGGATCTTTTTATTTCGGAAAAAACAAAATAATGAAGGATTTAATCCCCTGTCGAACCCCTCTAGCACGAATGCAAATAAGATCGGGCATTGAGGCTTTTAAAGTTCTGTACGATGTCTTGAGACATTTGTTCCATTTTTTGGGTAACCTTGCCTCTAGTTCCAAATGGGGATGCCAACCGCCCCCCCAAATGACCAGTATGTTCGAAGGGAAACAAATCTGGGGGATCGGGCGGGCCAAGGAAGGGGCAACAGTGCGGAACGTTTGACCCCCTTTTGGTGTGAGGACGAGAGTTTTCGGGAAAAATGGCTTAAAAGATTGGGGGATGGCCCATGTGGCTGCGGGATTTTTTTGGACATACCGTTGGACATCCCCATGGTGCCACGATCAATAAATACGGGGGGTGACTGTGTATTTTTAAAAAGGCACCCATACCATCACATCAGTGTGGGGGGGTTTGGTTATTTGAAACAAAGGCAGGATTGAGGCGTTCCCCAACAGAGTCTCCACAGCTATTGTCATCCTGCTGAGATTGAATCTGGATTCTTTTGCTAAAACGACCTGGTTCCTTTCCCGCTGCAGCCCGTTTTCCCGTGCGTGCACCCCCAAACAGGTGTCATAGGTGAGCGTCGGGGGGCAAACACCCCAAAGGCCCGCGACCCCAAAATTCCTTCAGCCAGGCGCCTTTATATGGTTCCAAACACAGAGGCCCTTAAGGTGCCCTATACCGGGTAGGGGTGATGGGGTTTTGGGGCGCGTGTATTTCCGATGTGGTGGTTTTTCCCCTGGGAAGACCCGGCCGGACACCCCCACTGGCTGTCGAGGGTGTCCCGGGCCTTCTTTGTTTGGATTACTTCCCCAAAACCTCCCCCCACAACACAATAGGCAGCCTAATTTACGAGCACTCGCCTAGCTGACCACCCAGCTTCCCCATGCCGGGTTCTCCCCCCTAAACTGCGACAGCTGCTCTATTGTCTTCAAAAAGGGGCAAAGGATGTCTACCCAGCCTTTTTTGTAACATTTCCCCACTCCAACTTTTGGGTTTCTTTTTTTATAAATAACGACGTTAAACGCCCTCAGGCCCGTAATGCAAAACCGTTGCATTTTAATCATCTGCATGTCTTCCCCACATGTACCGTCATCCAAATTTCGAACGATCCCCCAATTAATTTTTAGTGCCCTTTTTTTTTCCTGAGTGTATTATAACTACACAAAAATTATTGTACAATAGTTTTTCTCTCAAAAAATATATTCTGAATTTAAATTCTGCTTTATAGTATTAGAGAAGGAGAGATTTTATGCAAAAAAAAAAATAAAATTTTTTTGGGGTGAGAACCCGATTAAAAAGAAAAAATGAAAACAAAAGTTTTTATAAATTTGCCCCCAAAGGCGCTCATTTTTAAATTTTAACTCTTCAATTTATTTTGTAGTCAACTTAATAACTATGAATAGAACTATACAAAAGAGTATGGGGAATTATGTAAACGAAGTTTTTAATAGAGGACAAATTTAAAATGCCTCAAATAGATTTGCTGTTAAAGCCAATCTAATTCTCTAATTCAACATCCTTCATTCAAATTCAATCCATACCACACTAGGCTCTTTTGTTTTTCCCCCCAAAAAAAATTTTTTTAATTTTTTTAAAAAATTTTTAAAAATTTTTTTCCTTTTTCCCAAAAAAATTTTTTTTTTTGGTTAAAAAAAAGGGGAAATTTTTCCCCCCAAAAAAAAAAAAAAAGGGGAAAATTTTTAAAGGGGGTTTTAAAACCCCTATAACCCCAAAAATTTTTTTTAAATTTCCCCAAAAAAAAAAAAATTTTAAAAAAAACCCCCCAAAAGGGGGTTTTAAAAAATTTTTTAAAATTAAAAACCCCCAAAATTTTTTTAATTTTTAACCCCCCAAAAGACTTAAAGGGGGGCCCCCCCCCCCCAAAAATTTTTTCCCCCCCTTTTTTTTTCCCCCTTTTGGGGGAAAAGTTGGGCCCGGGAAAAATTTTTTTTTTTTCCCCCAAAAAAAAAATTTTTTTAAAATTTTTTCCCCAAAATTTTTAAAAAAAATTTTTTATTTTAAAAAAAAATTTTTTAAAAAAAAATTTTTTTTTTGGCTAAAAATTTTTTTTTAAAAAAAAAAAAAAAAATTTTTTTTTTTTAAAAAAAAAAAATTTTTTTTTTTTTTTTTTTTTCCCCAAAAAAAATTTTTTTTCCAAAAAAAATTTTTTTTTTTTAAATTATGGAACATACCCATAATTTTACCATGGCCCTTATTATTTAGACGATTTTTTCTTACGTTTTCAAAGGAACGTATCTACGTGTAAAAAAAAGGGAGTCACCTTTCGATTCCTTTGTAAAAAAAAGGGTGCGCGTTATATCAAAAAAATTTACGAAAAACTTAAAAACTTCAGTTTGAAAATATGGGCCATTTATCCCGGGAAAAAAGCTATTTTAATTTTTTAGTGGATTATCGATTTTTTAAAAGGTTACAATTTTTTTTTAGAGGGTTATATTATTTTTATTTTTCTTAGTTAAAATTGCAAACTTGGCGGAAAGTCATTTTAAATTTCCCTCCCATTTTATAATTATCAAATTTATTTTTTTATTTATAAAACGTGCATTATATGTAAATGTTACATTATTAAATCTGCAATTATACAATAATAAAAGTTAAACAGGTTTTTTTAGGTTAAAAGTGTTGTAACAATTTAATTTAAATTTTATTTTTTTAGACACGTATACTTAATCATGTCTGTTTGAAACAACCTATTTTTATTTGAATATACTAGAATATATTTTTTCTGGTTCATTACTTCCCATCTTATATTGTAATGATAAATTACATCATTCAACTCTTGCAAAAAGTTCGTACATAAAATATTTCAAAGGAGACAATATGATATAAACAGACACATTTCCACTCATGGACAAAAAAATTAGCGTACCAAGAAGGAGTCGTCAAAATGAAACGAAATTTTACATACGTAATGACTACTTTGATATAAGTAAATGATTATAAAATCAAATTAAAAAAGAATCATTTATTTGAGAAAAAAAAAGAATGGAGGATTTAATCCCCCTGTCGACCCCCTTCAGGGGAATCCCCGTATAAGATCGGGCATTGAGGGTCAAGTTCTTTGATGTCTGAGACATTAAGCTCCATATTTGTGGTAACCTTGCCTCTAGTTCAAAACTCTGGGATGCCAAATCGCCTCAAATGATTCCCGATATGCTCGATTGGAACAAATCTGGGGGTCGGGCAGGCCAAGGAAGGTAGTAACAGTGGGAGACAGTCTTGTGATCTTTTTCCGTGTGAGGACGACTTTCTTTTGGAAAAAATTTCTGGGACCATTGAAAGTTGCAACACATGTGGCTGCAGGGGTGTCATGGACATACCGCTGGGGTGCCATGGTGTCCGGATCAATACTAGGGGTGACTGTGTTTTTTGAAAATGGTACCCCCCCACCATCACACCAGCTGTGGGGGTGTGTTGTTGTGAAGCAAAGTCGTATTAGGGGTTTACCCAAATCTCCACAAAACCCCACGACTGTCATCAGTGCTGAGTTTAATCTGGGTTCGTTGCTAAAGACGACCTGGTTCCCTTCCGCTGCAGTCTGGGTTTCCCGTGCGTGGCCCCCCCCCAAACGGAGGTGTTGATAGGTGGGCGTCAAGGGCAACACGCAATGGGTGCCCGATTGTCCTTCAGCCAGACGCCTTCAAAGGTTCGGGGAAAACACAGGGCTAGTGAAGGTGCCCCGTACCTGGATGGCGGGCCCATGCAGCACTGGCTGTACGCGGGCCCACAATGTGGCGATTTTTTTGATGACTGGTCTGTCAGGGTGTCCTGACCGGTCTTCGGGTAAATAACATCTCTATGATCCACTAGTCTTAAAATCTCCCCACAACACAATCAGAGTAGCCAATTGACGAGCTTGGGGCTGACCCCCAACTTCCATTCCGATGATTCCCCCCTCTAAAACCAAACCTACTGCATATTGTTTTCGAAAACGGCGTTGTGGCATGTCTACCTCAGCTCTTTCTTTGTAAGCAATTCAGCACACTCAAACAAGCTTTGGTTACCTGTTTTAATTTAAGTATATGTAAAATTCAACTTTCATTGGTTTTAATATCAAGATTGTCATAGTTTTAATAAAGAAATAAAAATGAATTTCGATTGTCTTGTTTACTTTTGAGTTATTTGAGCAAAACAATTTGACCTTCGTATTCTTTGTGAGTTTCGTTTAATTTCACCCTGTGATATGCTTTTGTACATCTATTTAAAGATAATTGCTTCTTCTTAATATGCCCATATTTTATTTTCTCTACTTTTTGGGTGAAATACAAGAAATCAATTCTTTCTAGTTATGGACATACGTATGCATTCCCTCTTTTTATGTTTTTTTTTTCTTGTAAGATTCTGTCGATTGTGTGAAATAATTTCATAGGGCCATAGGAGCCCCTTTTAAATTACTTAAGTTTATGCCCAGAAACTCACTTTTATGAATAAAGATTTTACATTAGGTTATGTATACTATCAACAAAACTGAAACGGAGGTTTTTGTCTTTTTGTCAAAAATTAAAGTAATTATGATTTTTTTAAAAAAAATGTCCAATTTTTTACCATAATATTTATTTAACTTAGAAAAGCCTTATCTAAAACGTTTGCAAGATACATCTAATTCCCTCCATTAAAATGTGTAAACATGTTAAAAGTATGCTCACCGAGAATTTAAGGATTACATGAAAAGTAGTTTTTGAGAAAAAGGAACAAGAGTGAAAAATATTACATTTTGAAAAAACAAGCTTTAAAACAGAGGTTCCCAAACTTTTTGGTCTCATAGACCCCTTGCCATGTTTTTCGGTTTGGGGTAGACCCTTGTTTAATATTGAATTTTTGCAACTTTACCAACTTAAATGTCTTTTTTAAAAAATTACTTTCAAGGATTAATTTTATTAATGAAGTATTGAAAATTTTAAAAAGTGGTGTTAATTTAAATTTAAAATTTAAAAAAATTAAATCATAAATAAAACCGTTAAATAAAATAACTAAACAATAAACAAATGATTTTAATGGAAGGTATGAATCTGGCGCTCTAAAATATTAAATTTTCAACATTTGGTATCAATCTTGTCAGGTTTAACCTTAAATCTCCCTGTTAGAAATGTCCAGTTTTCTTTCTTTTTTTGGTTTTGGAAATTTGCAACCACGCTGAAACTCCTTCATACTACGAAAAGTTATAAATTTCCTCACGATATTCTATAATTCGGGACAAATAACAGGTTTGACTTTTAAAGTCAAAATTGCTGACATCCATTTCGAAACATCAAGATCTTCGTTAGTGCTTATTAGGATGAGTTCCTATTGTAATTTGACATTTTTTCAATGTGACCTTATGAATTCATTTCCTATTTTGGTATTTTCCTTGTCAAAGCATTCTCACACCTAGTTTCAAAATCTAAATATAAGGCATTTAAAAGTTGAACGTGGGTTAAAACGTCCTGACAGATTTTCTGACAAATTGAGAAAATTCGGGACCTATTATATCTCTTTAGCTTAACTCTGGAAAGAAACGTTGAAATGGTTAATGGTTCTTTTTTTTTAATAAAATTTATGCTGTCTCCTTGTAAGTGTAAATTAACCTCATTAAATTTGGTAAATAAATCTGTTAAATAGGTAAAATTTGTTTTCACTTCACTAAATTTTTTTCAAAATTAGTCACGATCTAGTTTAATGGTAGCCATTATCATATACCTCCCTTACACCTTATGGACCCCAAAATTATTGTTTTACTGACGTGGATCCCTTGACGGTCGTCTTAGACTACTTTGGGAATCACTGCTTTAAAGTATATATAAAAATTTGTAATTTATTGAGCATTTACTTTTTTTAGTACTTAACAGAAGCATATCCTTACCCTCTACGCCTACAAAAAAAATCTTATCTTGTCTTATTATCATTGTCCAGGTTGGATAGCCAGCTTTTGCTGTCTACTACTAACGTGAGATTAGGTTCGTTAGATAGTACTCGTAAATTTGTAGGAAAGGGAATATGCATACTTCTTTTAATTTAATAATACATTCTTTAATTATTTCCTTGGACTGATTAAAAGGCAATTTCATAGAATTAGATGATAAATTTGAGGACCATTACCAAACTATTGCAAGAAGTGTGTAGAATTCGACTATTTCAAAGACCTTTAGAATCCCATATTCTCAACCTTATTAAATCGAGAGGAATATTGCAAAACTTTAAATCTTTCGAACCTTTTTCTTTTTTTGACTTTCAGCCATATTGAATTTAAAACATTAATGTATGAACTACTATGTGAGAGAGAGAAAATTCTACTTTTCACCCAAAATCTAGACTATTTTAGGTACTAGAATACAATAAAGTGCATTTGAAAGATCAAAAAAAAAAATTAAATAAGTTAATATTTCTGTGGAATTGAATTTTCAAATATATTTTAAAATGTTTCTTAAAGATTTGAAAATTCACTTATAACATATCATTAAACTGCACAAAAGTATTTCCAAAAATCAAAGAAAATTTTAATTTTGAAGAACATTTAAATGTTTTTTTAGTTTTTACTTAACCTGTATTATGTTCCAAAAAATATAATAATCTAGATTTGATAAGGAATGCAAAGATTTCTCAGGATTAACATTTGAGGAATTAAAAACGGAAAGCAGAAAAAGCCTTCAAGACAAAACATATAGGTATTACTTCAAACCTAATTAGTTATTTACAGTTCGTACTTCAATTCACCATATTTCGTTTACTAAACAAGAGATATGCGAAATATTTAAAACCTACCAAGTAAACACAAACTTCTGACGTGATTGTTATCGCTTAGAATATTTTCTCCTTGATTAAATCCTTTTATCAAATCAGTACTGCAGCAAGTGTTTTGGAACACACATGTTATTTTGCACAATGTTGCTTGAAATAATAAATTCATAAGAATATTAGAAAACTCTGTTAGGTAGAAATTGGAAATATACAAATCGGAAAAGAAGTCCATTAAAAATATTAAATATAATCAGTGGATTTTTTCAATCGAAAAGTACCATCAAAAATTTAGTCATTATTCTTAAACTTTATTAATCTTTACATAGATTTTAGATTCTATCTTGTACTTCATAAGTCCGGTTTTATTAAATATTAACTGAAATGTCCAGCAAGGCGCTTCAGTTATACATTCTTTGGTAAAAAAATTGTTCTGAAACGAAACACAAATGCCGGAAATCAGAAGCTTTCATCAGATACTTGCTATTTTTTTAATGAATAGCAAAGTTATTGAAAAATAAAAAGTTTTAATGATGCATTGCAAAGGAACCAGAATAACTTTTTTTTATCAGTTTTTATTATTTAATCGTAAAGCTATTTTGAAATGTGTCAGCTGGTGGAAATTATCAAACATTCAAGCAATTGGTGTTTTAAAAAAATATTGAACGTAGAACGTCTAATTTTTATAAATTAAATTTTAACGAAAACTTTGTGTGGAATGTAAAGGATAATTTAAAAAATAAATACAAATATCAGTTGACTGGGATACTAAAATCGTTTGGTTCCAAAATATAACAAGAAGGAAGCCAAATTAAGAAAAAAAATAACTTAGTAGAATCAAAACCAACATGGCGACCTCATAACTTTCTTGAAATTCTGAATTATTTGACACTTTCATCATTTATGGATTCTTGATTACATGCTAATTAAGGTGATATATCAATAATAGGTTAAAAAAGTAGAAAGTCCTTATGAGCTATAATTTAATTTAATGGAGAAGAAGAAATTTATCATTTCATTTTAGCTTTTGAAAGTTAAATTAAGTATTAGTGAAAACACGAACATGATTAAAAAAAGAGAGAGAAAAAAAAATTCTGCGTACAATTTTCTTTTTTTTCGTTCTATGCACTAAAGGATATAGATAAAGGATAAAAGTACATGATATACATAAAAATAAAAGTTTTTACAATAAAGGTTATTGATAAATCTAGTCGAATATCAAAAATAATGGCAACAAAAAATAGTTTTCCCATTTTTTTTTCATGCTTTTCTGATGTAAAATCAATGTCTTATTGAGCAAGGCAATGAAGTGACATATTATAAACTATAAAAAACATTTTAAAATTTTATTGGATTCATTGCATCCGATCGTAAAATAATAACGTCGAATAATAAATTTATATCTGAATTTCATTGGTGCAGATTTAAATTAAAATCTGATGAAAAAACCTTCTGTTGTTGTTGATGTCGTGCATTACATCCTGGGATACATACGAAAGACGAGAGATAGATGAAAAGAAACATACAATACAATCACAGAAGAACATAGACTTTATTACAAACGATGATCCCAGCATAGAACAGAAGGGGTGCGCTGCTTTCCATTTGAGACGGGAATCCATTTCAGGCGAAAGTCCGACTTTTTCCCAAAGATACATCCATGTCTTATTCCGGATTCGAACTCGAGTTCACTCGATTACAAGGCGACTGTCATATCCAGTAAAACCTTCTAAAAACCAAAATGTAGATCGGGATCAGTATATTGTAAACTACACGTAATATTTACGTAAATTTATGCATCATTATCGTTAAACATCATTTTTATCTTGAAACAAAGAAGAATCTGGACATGAAATTAACACGAAAAAATACGAAAATAAATTAATATTACATTTGTGTATTGTTTTAAAGAGCACATTATTTTAGATAATGTATGTCTCTGATGTAACAATGCTAATTTTTTTAAAAATTAAAATGATTGAATCAGAACACTAATTTGGAAAAGTTAACAGAAAAAAAAGCAACTTAGGTACATTTAAGTTATCAGCATCGATTGAAATACAAATGAGAAGCAAAAAAATAACAGATTAGTTAGAACGTTAGCATTAATAATGCAACTATCAACAGAGAATAAATCTGTAAAGCTTAATTGAGGTTTATGCATATTCACTTCTCACTGTCGAAAAATAATTGGTTTGAAAAATTAAAGATTAATTTGAAGATAAATGTTTTAAACGCTGATAAAGACGATTTCTAAATCCTTTTTTTAAAAAAATTTAACAAAGATAAGGAGTATTTAAAATGGTTTAATTTTCTAAGCTCCTACAAAAACCTTTTTT